>JANRGW010018574.1:5104-37843 GCA_024733675.1 Psilopsiagon aymara | reverse complement strand
TGCAAGAGCACACTGCAGGCTCATGTTCATTTTCTCATTGACCAACACCCCCAAGTCCTTCTCCGCAGGGCTGCTCTGAATCTCTTTGCCCAAACTGTAGCTGTGCCTGGAATTACTCTGACCTAGGTGTAGGACCTTGCACTTGGCATGGTTAAACTTCATCAGGTTGGCATCAGCCCGCCTCTCAAGCATGTCAAGGTCCCTCTGGATGGCATTCCTTCCCTTCAGCTTATCAACCGAACCACACAGCTCGGTGTCACTGGCAAACTTGCTGAGGACGCACTCAATCCCACTGTCCATGTCACTGACAAAAATGTTGAACAAGACCGGTCCCAAAACCAATCCCTGAGGGACACCACTCCTTACTGGCCTCCAGCTGGACAATGAGCCATTGAGCACAACTCTTTGCGTGCGGCCATCCAGTCAAAAATAAATCTGTTCTTTCTGTCATGTGTGACTTTGATATTGAAAAATGAAAATGCGCTAAGTGACTGACCAGAATATCAGTGTGCTTGCTATCTCTTGGCAATATATGAAGGACAGGATATTTCTGACTGTTCATAGAGTGTTTTTTTAACTACTTCTGAATCAGATGGGTAACATTTGTGCCAGAAGATTTGTTATATCAGCAAGAATATGGCTGACAATGGAAATCTAATGCAGATAATTGCATAATGCAAAATATTGTTTAAGGGGACAAAAGCAAAGGGAATACTCTTTGAGAGAAGTCAGAAGAGCTTTTTAACTGCAACTGAAGGTAGAACAAGACTTGGCTTCAGAAATAAAAGTAGAACACACTTCTTGCCACGATCACAGGTGTTGACAAAGGGGAACACAAGGGCATTGCCTACTATTCAAGGTACATATTGGGCTGGATTTCATGCAGAAAAAATACATTATAGTAATACCAGCAGCAAGAGAAAAACAAACTTTTATTGTTTCAAATGCTGGTTTTGGGTCAATCTCCCACATTGTATACTGTGTTATTTTCTTCCTCTTTGATCTCAATTCAGCTTCTATTAAAGGTATCATAAACCAATGAAAACTGGATCAGGCTGGGTTGGAGAGCAGGGTGTTATTAGTACCAAATTTTCCCCTTCATTTGCAGCTCCCATCATGTGCATACTGAATGTTTCTTTGCACTTTGTAATTTGAGGCCACCCATCTGTTAATTTGCTCCCTGGATGCTGTTTCAGGATGTTACTGTTGTTGCATGCAGTCTGTCATTTCAGAGATGCTCAGAATTCATTTTGGCATCTAAGGAGATGGAGGAGCATCTGAAAGTTGTGGAGGCTCACAAACAGAAGAGAGCCTAAGGGCAGGGAGCGTGGTTTCTGAGCAAGCTGGAGGCAGTCAAAGGATGTGGTTTTGTGGATGGAAAAGAAGCAAAGAAGCTGGATGGAGCTCAGGAGATGGTCCTTCATAAAGGACTGACAAAACCCAGAACCATGACTATTGATAGTGCTCTAGTTTTGATAACATTCAAAACTCAGACATAGGGGTGCTGGTTTGGTACCAAAGGAATTGCTTAATAGAAAAGGAAGAAGCAATAGCAGAGGGTCCTTTCATGAAAAATTAATAGAATAAGATTGCCCAAAATATTTTTGAAAAAAATCAGTCTTTCTCAGAAAGAACTTTGAAATTTGTGTTGCAATAGAAGTACTAAGTAAAATGAATTGTACACAGAAAATGCAAAAGAACATAAAAAGATCAAACCACTCACAGATATCTAAAAATTCTGCATCAAAAGCAAGCTAGCTCTTTCAACAATAGGATAACTTTTCTAAGCCTTGTAAATAAACATACACTTCCTCCCTCTCCCCTTTTTGTATGCTAAAGTTGCCTAGCTGTCTATAAAGCAGTTTTAAGTGCTCAGTTTCAACAAATAGAGAAAGAATTTTCTTCAGAGAAGGCATGGCACTTACAAAACAAAATGAAAGTAGTAAAAAATGAACAGCATTTGTAATGTCCACCCTTGGTCATTCACATTAAATTGCATATATGTGTCTTAGAATCAATTAAATGAAGGTATGCCTTCCAACACAGAAAAGAATTAGGCAATATATTAAAAGTAGATAACCTTGTTTGCCTCCCACTCAACCTTTCTTCATCATTCTTAATAGCAAACATCTAGCTATTGATCAGTTCATTTGAAATGCTACTAAGGTAAATGCCATACTGTTTTGAACTGATGAAAGAATTGAACAAAGACAAATCATTGTAATTGTGGCATGCGGAGGAATGCAGATCACAAAAACTGAATTAGAAAAAAAAAAAAAAAAAAGCCTAATGTAACCTTTCATGTAAAATCTCACAAAAGAAAGAAAATGCAGGTTAGGGCAGTCTGAGAAATTTATCTCAAGTCGGATCCTTCTCATCTCCTTCATTCTGCCTTTGTAGTAAGGACTGCAACTTCATTCTAAATCAATACATTTTCTCAGGCAACATGATTCCATCATAAATCATCATTTGCACAACATGATTCTGCTAATAAATCTGCAGCTAGAAGGGATAAAGAGGAAACTGGTTAACAATAAACTGTGCTGTTAAACTAAGGCAGAAACTATATAAAACACAGGGTTATTATTGACACCTGTACCTACAATATGCTCTCTATCAATGTTAACTGTTGTGGAATTAAATGTACTTTCTTCTGCAAATAGCTGTCTATGAAGTCCAAGTTGATGCCCAAGACAATGAAATTCTGAACCCAAACTATTCATGAAAATATGAGGTTTAATTTATATAATTTAACAGTAATCCTGGCCAAATGCATTTCAAGCAGATTTTCAAACTGCTTCTCATAACAAGGCAAAATTTGACACAAATATGTATTTTGTGGCTTGGATGCAAACCTAAGGAACTGATTACTGAACAGACTAAATATTTCTTTTGAAACCTCAAATGCATGCTCAATATAATGACTTAAAACCCTAAAAACAGTAAACTGGGTCAAGAAAAAAAATAGGCTGATGATAGTATAAATATTGACAGTCTGTGGAATATGGAAGTTTCAGGGTTATACATTTCTTTCTGGGACAGAAACAGTGCTTTTAAATATGTCTACATCTTGACAATTCTCTCCTGCCCTCAAAGAATAGCAATCTCAAATTGCTTAATCCTAATTTAATAAAGTTTTTAAAAAACACAACTGAAATTTATATTCCACTGCCTTTTAATGGCAGCTGAACTCCAAGTTGTTGGCAAGAACACATAGAAATATATGCCATTGGATATGGTGGTTCAGAAACCCAGAAAATGGTGAGAGATAGGTACAAGTCTTTAGACCACATTAGTATCTCTTTCTGCCTTCAAAAACCTGCCTTATTGGCTAATGTGGCCCAAACACCTTTTCTCCATGCCTCCACTCCAAAATAAACTCCCCCTCTGACACCTTCCTTCCTGATTATTACTACCTTCACACAATTTCCTGCTTCCAGAACTGTTAACAAAATTATGTGCTAACCATGTACTCTAAAGCAGAAAATATAATTTGTAAATAAATGGGTCAATTTTCCAACAAGTTCAGCATATTTCAACCATAAATTAGTAGAGGCTTGTCCTGCTTATGAATCTGAATAAAGACTTGGGAGGTTGTATTTTATTTAAATCTTGGAAAAAGTCTTCTATCTTGGTCTTCCTATCTGTCAGTTATAAAACAGTGACATTAAAAGTGGGTGTTGCTTAAGAAAAGCCAGATTCTGCTAAATTTATCCATGTAAGGGAATGGCATTGCACAAACTGAACGTGTTCAGTTTTCTTCATTAAGACTTCTATAGCAGTCAGTGAACATGGCTCCTAGATTTATTTATTAACATATCTATTCATCACATCTCTGTTTTGTACAAACATCAGGAAAACTCTGATACTTTTGTGTCTACTGTCACTGCGCCTGCCTGAAAAAAAAAATCTCTGCTTCAAGAAAACTCTGTTCAGCCCCTACAGTTTCTTTTTCCATATTCAGGAACTGAACAACGGATGTCCAGTCCTGGGCCAAATATTGTCCTCACTTGATAAATTTGTTAATCACCTCTCACATCTTGTTGATTCAGTGTCAATCAAAGGCAATACTACTGCTCACGTACTTAGAGCTGAATTGTAGCTCTAAGCATATGTGTAAGTGCTTTTTTGGATAGATGCCAGAGTTGCTTGAGTCCTTGCCATGTCAGGCCCCTTGTGAATACATTTTTCTCACGTGAACCATATTTTCAGGACCCGACTTGCGTCTTTTAGCACATTGACAGCTATGCAGCTCGGTGTACGGATGTATAGGGGCTTTACTGTGCCAAGCACCTTCGACTTCTTCTTGGAATTAGACAGTCAATGCTGAGACAGGACCTACACGATTCAAAGGTCAAGACTGGAGAACCTATCCCCAAGTGAATACATCTGTCTATGTTACCACTAAATATTCCACAGACACAAAAGAAAATGTGCTTGAGCACTTAGAGGAAGAAGCTAGAAATGGAGATATTAAAATGAAGGAAAAATGTGCAAAAAGTACTTTGATTAATAATTTAAAATTTGTCTGGGTAAAAAAAAATTATTAGGCTAATATAAGGTTAAATCTTAGTTCTATATGCAGACTATCCGACACTCTCTGCTTTGGCAGTAAATTACAAATTTATCAGTTATCTACAAGCTTACAGGTTTTGCCTCATGTTTTCTAACTATTTTTGTAGGCCTTGCAGCCTTTTCTGAGCTCCTGAGAAAACCATCCCAGGTCCCTTGCACACCCTAGGTGCAGTGGGACTGCACTGGACTCCTTGTGCATATGATGTACAGTTGCCAGTAAGTCTTATATACCACAGGGTTGATCTTCATAGGCTCCTAAGAGATATTCATGACAGAATAGACTGATTCAGTTCCATGCCCAAACATTTTGTCATGTCAGGTATCCCCAGCCACCAGCTCTGTATATTTACGGGAATTACATCTATGGGCAACACTGTGTAAATCTACATAAATAATGGAAGGGACAATTAAATCTCAGGTTTCAGATCTAGTCTCTGTGAAAGATAGTTTTTGAGCTTCTGGCAAACTATTCTTTCATGTATACATTTCCTTAATGCAATCTGCAAAAGGCTGTTTTATACAGAGAAAGCTTGGGGGATTGCCTTTGATACTAAATCTTAGACAGTGGGTAATACAAGCCATCCATGGAGCTGTCCATTTCTTACATCAGGAGGATGTTTCCACCTGAGGCATGAATATCATGCTTTCTTGGAGGGAAGACCCATGTGACATGAAAAATACAGAATAAATGGCTTTGGGGCTTGAATGGTTAATGAAATAAAATAGTATTAACATCTTGCCAAATATCCGCCTCCTAGTGTGTTCAACTTTTAGACAAAATGGCATCATCTGTAAAATATTTAAACTACTTTCTTTCAGTTGAGGGAGTGATGGTTTACTAAGAATGCATAAATTAAGAGACAGAAGTGCCATTGCAGTACCTTACGGAAATAACACTTATTTTTAGAAAAAAGTCACTACTACAAAGGAAATTATATTTCTTACAGTTTTGGAAGATAAATTTAAACAAATATTGACTGTAATTTTCTTCTGAAACATAAGTGTATATTAAGTTATATGTAGGCATTTGTTTCAAGCCAAATTTCTTCAGTGTGCTTTGGACTCATAGGATTCGCTGTTTATTCTACTTGCTCATGAAGAGTTAAAAATGCAAGCATGCATGGCACAAATCGTGGCACTTATTCTTTGTAGTAGAATAGTATCATGAAAGCAAAGAGCACTGGAGGGCTCTGGATCTTAGAAAAGTAACACTGTATAATAATCCCATTTTTATTAATAAAATTTTAATTTCAGTGACAGTGAAATAAAAAAATGGCATATATACAGAAGATCAAAAAGAGGACCAGAATACAGAATATTACATTTTCAGGATTGCAAATTATTCACTAGCTTCAATGTGCTGGTGTAAAGATCTGTACCTTTACAACTACCAAAAGTGCATATGTACTGTAAAGATCTACGTACTTATAGAGTCTAGTGTATAAAATTCATTGCTTCAGACTCCATCCAGATATGCAGTGATGACACTTCCTTTCCACAGGAGTGAATGCAGTTTGAACGTCAATGAGAGGAAGGAAGGACTGCTTGTTCAATGCTCTGTCACAGGCCATACAGTGTATGTGACGTTTCAAAGCTTACCTAAGCCTTCTTCTTCACTAAGTCAGTATCTCTACTGTCTGCTGAAGCTGGTGGTTAACAGATTGTGAAGTTTAGGAGCAAAGACTTGCCATTTAAAGAAAAAAAAAGTTTAAGGTACAGTACTTGAATGTGTTAGATAACAGTAACTTACTTTTGAGTCTGAGCTCTGACTCCACATCCCCCATGTTAGAAAACTGGCATTCCTTCACATCTGAAGTTAACATGTTTGGTGTAGTAGCAACAAGTTGAATAGACATGAATTGCTCAAACCCTCTTACTGGTCATCTTTCATAAGGGCAGAAACATATTGGGAAGATAAAATAACAAAGTCTGCCTTCTTTCTCTCTCATCTGTAGAGGACCTTGACCTATTAGCCATGTCAACTAGGCAGCTCTTCTGGAGGTAGGATCTGAAATTTTTGTTTGATTTTTGATGGTATTTCATCTGATTTTTTGACAGTAATGGTCATACACAGTACTAATCAAGGTGAAGATGGTTGAACTGTCAAAAGAAAACATATTTTAAACACGTCAAAATTGTTCCAGCATTTTAAGGGAGTCCCTGTTCCCCTATTCATCTCTAGAACAAAGATTGCTTTCCAGGAATTCTCTGCTTTACTGGCAATGACATCCCACATACTTTTAATCAGCTTCCAAGGTCAAAACTGAGGTAGAACAAAGCTTCAACAAGCATGAATTAAATATTATGAATTTATTTAAATAAGTTAGATCTTCTAAATGAAAAAAACCATGATCATTTCTGTCTTAGCAGGAGGGGAATAGCTAATACAATGTGGGACTTAACAGCGTTCCTTTGTTAGAATTAAATATATGCTAATTTTTCTGAGCTTTTATGTATTTTTCATTGCTCTTTTGGACTTTAATAAGCATTTTCTTTATTTGCCTCTTGAACTGGACAGTGGTACACAGCATATAACCCATTCAGTAAGCCAGTGTTTCAAGACTGTTTAGATTTATTTTGAGATTGCATTAGATCAGACACAAATTTGACTTCTTTGACAGCTCTGCTATACAGGAGGCTTCCACAAAAATTGCCTTTCAGCTTCATGCAGATTAACTGTAACACAGGAGCCTCACTGACAGGTGGTGGCCCTCCACACTGTTCAGAAAGTTATTTTTCTCATTCTGTTATCACACAGCCCTTCATAGAGGGTTCTGAACCACAGCCATGAATCCAAACACTCCCTAGTTTGGGGTGAGCTTGGATCCAAACCAAGATTTGCAGCTGGGACCCATCTGTAGTTACAACACAATATTGAACAAGTCTGCAGTGGTGTAAATTGGCACAGTTTCACAGACTTCAAAGGAAGCATGCCAGTTTACAGGAGCAGAGGGTATGGATAATCTTACCTCTGTGAAGAAGGAAATAAAAGAGGCTGAGGAAATCAAAGTAGATAGAGGAAATATGAAAACCCAGATCAAACTGAAAACCAGGCCTTGAATGTTAGAAGTCCAGCTTGATGCAGAGGCATATACATGCTTGGGATACAGGATAAAGATGCGTATAAGTGCTTGGCCTTTTTTGCTTTGTTGCATTTTATGCCAAGGAGTCCTCAAGAAGCAAAGAACCCATCATTTCTCTTACTAAATTTCTCACAGAAATATTACTTTAAACATCATCTTTCTTTGAACAAGAAAAAAATAATATCCAAAGCTTATTTGAAAGTCTGTCAATAATATTCCTTCTCCAGATTAATAATTCAGTCCTACTTCAGTCTCAGAGCTGGAGTGCATGCTAATACTCACTGTGATCCCCTTCTGCTGTAGGGCACCCTGATACTTAGCAATTCTCATCCTCTAAGCAGTTTTGAAAATATTAACTAAATTCCAAAAATATATATATATAAAAAAATCAATCTTATAAAGAAAATTAATTATCTGCATTTTTATACTAACCAAGTCTGACCAAACTGAGATAACTTGACCAAATTACGGAAACAAAACAGTTCCCTATCAGGGATGGAACTCAAAGGATTTTTCTCTTACACCTTTTCTGACATCACTGAATTATATTTTTCATTCTATAGGTCTGAATCTGATCATACATTTTTATGGTTGAAGATGGATAAATTTAATTGTTTGATTTTAATGTCCTGGATTTAGATTTGAAACATTAAAAAATTATTTACGGGTATTTTATGGTTTCTTTGAAACAGAACCAAGTCTAAAGGAAAATGTATGACTTTCACATGCGATATTTTGTCATGTTACTTACCACGTGTTGTTTGAAATGAATATGAAATAAGCATACTGTGGCTGTCCCACTCATCTCTTAGGACATGCTTGTATACAAATACTTTAACCCCATGGACTTTCCTTAGTAAAATTTGTAAATATAAATTAAGCAATTTCGATATAAACAAGTCTCTATTTTTACAGGCGTTTTAAGGTTCTGCTGTAAAAGATTTTAGTTGTCTGTTAATTCTTTTCTCTCAGTTTGCCAATTTCAATTTCAAGGAAAAATAAGGAAGAAATTAGAAAACCTAAAAGCCAAAAAATGCTTTGGAGACCCATTAAAACAACAAAGAAGCAAAATAAAGAGGAAATACAAGCCCCTCAGAATTTTTTCCCCAAGTGTTTTTAGAACTTTGCTGAATATGAGCTCTCTCCCCAGTTAAACATTGCCTGCTTGGTTCTTTACCTGACTTCTGCCTTGGACACTGCACCCAGCTGTCATTCTTCTGCCTAGACCATTCATTGCATATGCTCTGCACCACAGTAAAGTTCACATGCAACAGGGTTGTCTCAGAAACCACACATGCCTGCTGCCCTCACAGCATCAGTCCTGGTTAGGTCCCAAAGCACACCTTCCACCAATTTATTTTCTTCAGGGGTGATCCCAGCAACCATGTGAATGCAGCCTCATTTCGAAAAGAGAACAATGAAATCCAGCAAAGTGATCCATGCTCAAGTGCTTGTGCATTCGTGACTGAAAGAATGAATTGTCTAGAGAATTATTTAAAGTTAGACTTGGGTTAAAGGTCTTCTACAAGCACTGCTCAGGCACAGTGATATTTAGAAGATGATTGCTGCTAAGAGATCATAACTGAGTTGGCAAGCATGCTGGCGAGCATCAGTAAAAGTAGGCAATATAAGCATTTCCTGCTCAAATAAGTCAGTTATAACCTTTTCCTTGTCATAAAGCTGCCAGTTGATCTAATTAGGTAGAGACAATGAAAATGCAAAGCTGGGACCATAGGTCTATGACAATATATGCTATGGCCTGTGTCATCTCTACTGTCTTTAAAAGGGCTTGATCTGAATCATTAAAGCCTAAGTAAGGACTGGTTTGCAGAGCAAGAAAACATGCTTACGCATCTTAAAATGTCGTTTTTCTGTGAGTAAAATGTAAAAAAGAAAAAAAGAAGAAAAAAGAAAAGAAAAAAAAGAAAAGAAAAAAGAAAACAAAGGGAAAAAAATTTCTTGAACTATTGAACTGTTTCTCAAACAATCCTTGAAATGTAGAGACTCCTTCACCTGTTCATTCCGCTTAAGTGTATCCAGTCTGGCAGCATAGATAACCTCTGTGCACCTGCTCAAGGCTTAGCTCTTCAGGTTACACTTTTCCAGGTATGTGTCTGAACCTGTGTTCAATGTATGCATGTTCATAAAAGAGAGCTCCAGTCAACTGTTTTGTGATGCAAGTCTATACTAAAGAAGTAGGAAAAATAAGCATTACTTCATTTGTGGCATATACCAGACTGGGTATGGTGCTGTAACACAGCCCATGGAGGCAAGGCTGGGTAGGGAAAGTTGAACTGGGTTTTACCCTTGCTGTATACCATCTGGACAGTTTTTCAGCCAAGACTAGATACATACACACAAAAAGGCTAGGGAGGTGCAGCATTCATAACTGTAACAAATATATTCTAAGTGCCAATTCTGTTTTAGAAACAAAGTACTTTTACATTCCTAAACAGACTTAGACATCTAGTTGTCCCTTTTGCATTAAAAGTGCAGACATGTCGAAACTCACATAATCCTGCCTACAATTACATAAGCAAAGTACAGACCCCAGCCTACAGTGAATTCTGAAAGCAGAACTGTCTCTCTTCTCTATTAAGGTTGTTCCAGCTTGTGTATCATGAGGAAGTATTCTCTGGTCTGTAAAATGTTTAGGTGAATTTATCTAACAATTCTTTGTAGCTGGGACTAACAGTGCAGTGACAGGCCCATATGAACACAGTAAGTGAACGAGTGGTCTGTAAGGACACAGTCAGTCCCCTGCCCTTGCAGAAAACAGGACTGTCCCTTTGAAGGAAATGGACAATTCTGGAAGACTGCAGAATGCACGGAGAGCACAGCACAACCCTTTCAGTAAGTGGTATATGCAAATAGTATTGTATTAAGAAAGAGGAAAAAGTGCTGTGGCTGCAAGACTTGTTAGTCACCTGATATGCAGGGTTTCAGAAAACAAGCATTGAAGAAAAAAGGAAAAAAAATTCTATGTAGCCATGTAGAGATATATGCTTGCTAGATGGCTAGATGCCTACAATTAGATCTATATAACTGTTAATTTGGTAGATGCAACCTGTCTTTGGAAAGGGCTTTCTCCTTAGAAAAATGTACCTGGCACTGCTACTTTGTCTTGTTCTGGTGTTAACAACGTGATACTGTAACTGTGTGGTACTGTGTTACATGAGTATTTTTTGTTTAAACCTGAGAAAACACTGATCACTAACAGCACAAGCCCGTAAAAGGGAGCCAGGCAAATTTTAGTCTGTTGTAAGAATCAAGCATTGGGTTGAAAGTAGTTTACTGCAGTAAAAAGTAAAAGTATTTTACTGCAGTAAAAAGTATGAGTATTTTACTGCAGTGAGGTTCCTACTGCTCTTCCCAGGCATGGATTCTTGTCACTGATTTTGTGTGTGGTTTTTAATGCCCTTGATAAAAAAGAGTCAGTGTGATGCTGATATTTTCTAGTGATACGGTGTTGGGAGGGAACATGACTCTAAGGATGGATGGGAAGAAGCACACAGAAGAACTGCATGACGTTGTAGGCTGGAGCAATTGAAATTCAATACTACAAAATGCAAGGTCATGCACTTACTAATAAAGAAAGCCTCTGCTACAGGCTAAGAGCTCATTTGTTAGAAATGACTGAGGAAGAGAAAAATCTAGATATATTAGCAAGTCACAGGACAACTATTAACTATCAAAGTAATGCCATCGCAAGAAGGCCAGTGTTAACAGCTGCAGATAAGAAAAATCAGCAGGATTGAACAAATGGAGATATGGTAATTTTTCAGTTGGGAATGCTGCATACACATCTGATCATCTCTGAGAGGGAAACTATAACTAAACCTTGGGCACAAAGAGGCTGTGGTAGGGGAGACATCTCATGGCTATTTCCAAGGGGAGCAGTAAACAGGTTCAAGCAGTAGAGAACTGGCTCTAGCTCAACGACAGTGCCAAAAAAAAAAGCAGTAGCACATATAACTTTTAGTTCAAATGTACTTAAAATCAGTAGAGCAGTGAAGCGTTCAAGCAATTTCTGTCAGTAGCAGGATCTGCTGAGATGGAATTTGCCCAAATAATGGAAAGACTTATGTAATATGTATATATAAAGTCATTTGTAATATGAGGAACCAGGACTTGATAGCCCAGCAAGTCTTTTCCAGCCTTCAGCTCGGAAGGACTTCTTTTTCTGCAGTCCTCATGAGACCTGCAGTAGCTGCCTTCCCTTCCTGTGCTCATGAGACGGGGCACACTGAGTAGCAGTGCTGGTGCAACATGATGCAGAACTTCGTGGCTCTGCGCCCAGTGCTCTCCCATGGCAAACCAATGAGCTGCCTGTGGCAGCTGTAGCCAGAAGGCTCAGTGCCACAGAGGCACAGACTCCTGCTACGAAAGGGAGGGAAAGGTCCTAAGGCAGGAGGAATCTTCTGCACATGGGATGCAGATGGAGAGAGTTCCCCCACAGCTGAAAATAAATGTTCACTTCTGCAAACTACTTGCCAAGGTGTGAATCAGGCCTCTCTGCTGGATGCCTTACGTATGTACTTAGTTTTCAAGTAATTTATAGCATCAAAACAATTATGACTGTATATTAATGCAGTCCTGGTCTCTGGTCATAATACTTTCAGAGCAACACTTTAGTGCTGCTTTCGGTGTTTCATGTTTCCATTCCTTCTTCATATATACTGATATATATATATATATAATTTTTTAGCACAAGTAGGTCAACTGAAAAGTTGTCAGTATGGAAGATTGAATGTGTTGCTTGAGAAACTAATTTTCTTTTTTTTTTTTTTTTTTTAATAACAAGCATTCATTCTAGGTTAGGTATGAGTAGGCAGACCTAATTTGCTTCAGTAAGACATGAGTTTTCATGGAATTAAATGTGTAAGGAAGTACTGTTCAGAATAGGTGAGGCTTCTAGTCTTGAAGTTATGATGTAAAGTTTGACAAACATCAGCAAAATGAAAATGATTCCTCTGATAGAGGATAACATTTGACGCCAGATGCTGCAAAACATGAATGTACTGCCAAGGCATTCACTGTAAGGTATGGTTTATATGCCTCCAAAGGCAGTTTGTTAAGAAGTGACTAGGGAAGATTAGCAAAAGGATATGAAACATTTTAGCTGTAAGTCATTAGTTCAAATCCTCTCCAGAGAAGAAGTGAATAAGGAACTAAAGTGCTGGAATTGATGGAGTTGGGACTATGGCTGATCTTAAAGTTCTGTATGTGTTTAACAGCTTTATCGGACTGAGGCTACAAAGTCAGTGTTATTTGTTGGTCTATGCAAAATAAGTTGACGTCCCTGATTCAATCCCACTAAGTCAGCACCAAAGGATTAAACAGCGATGAAGTGCTTTTGCACATCTGGTGCTTCTCCCACTGGAGCATGGTTGAGTGACAGGCTGGGAAAAACTGTACCTGACTTGGGCAGAGAGGTTTTTAGTCTCTTGTGCTGTAAATCTGGCACCTGTCACAAGCACTAAAGCTCACATTACACAGGACAAACCTGGAGCTTTGTTTTTTTTCGTAAATGTTTTCACAGCTACATCTAATCAATATAGTCTTCTCTTTGTTGTAAGAAGTAGTAATTAACTTTCTGTCCAACACAAGCACGCTCTCTAGATGGCATAAAAGTGAGGAGAAGAAGAGGAAAAACAGTTTTGCCTAAACTAATCGGTGTCCTTTGCCAAACTCACGCAACTACGAGATTACAAAAAAAAAAAAAAAAAAAAAATCAGTGCAGCATGGCTTCATTATTTTATTGTAAAGAAATACTAAGGCAGCAACTAAAAAGCCAGAGAGACTCTGGTCAAGCATCCATCAAGGTAACACTTTCAGGATTACATGGGTGGAAGTATGTACTCACTGTAGGATTAAACAGCCATGTCACAGTTTTGTGATTTGCCTCTGGAGAAGGAAAGGAGATCAAGAGCTTTTATCGTGTTCAGGTGCAAGCCACAGGAAATTAGGCTTGCTTTATAGACCATGATTTCCTGACTACACAAGCATAACAATAATTAGAAATCTTGCAGAGGAGATTATATACTGCAAATGTAGTTGCTTACCTCTACGTCCCTGTTGTGAGATGAATTTTACAATACCATTAGTTACCATGTATATTTTCCCTTGTTGAAACATGAGGAAAAAAATCTACTTATTATTAGACTTCATATTTCTAAGGTTGTATGGTTCATGAAGCCAAATAGACATCATAGGGTAATAAATTAAATTAATTACCACACAGAAGGTGGCAAAATCAGGTTGTATCTTCACAAAAGTTCAAGAAGCAGTATAATTTGTACGGATATGCCATTGATATATATATATAACTATACGTGTGCATCTCTCTCTCTCATTTGTGCCTATATCCTATGTTCTGTAGCAACCAGAAATATTATTTAGAGATGAAGAAATAATCCAAGCTCCATAGAACCAAACTTGAAAAGATGATGCAAATCATTCACAAATAACTAAAAGGTAGAAAAGCCAAAGACTCATTTTAAGTAGTAGCTACCGAAGTTTATTGATGGCCATTACACTTGTGTGTTGTACCTACCACACAAGAATATTTTCAGATTTTTAGCCACTATGTAGTACTGTGTCTTGAAAATATAAAATCACAGAATCACAGAATGGTTTGGGTTGGCAAGGACCTAAAGTTCATCAACTTCCAACCCTCATGGGCACAGACACCTCACACTAGACCAAGTCTCCATCCAACCTGGCCTTGAACACCACCAGGAATGGAGCTTTTACCACTTCTTTGGGCAACCTGGTCCAGTGCCTCACCACCTAACAGTAATGAACTTCTTATATCTAACCTGAATATCCCCTGTTTAAGGTCAAACACATTTCCCCTCATCCTATTGCTACAGTCCCTAATGAAGAGTCCTTCTCCAGCATGCTTGCAAGCCCCCTTCAGGTACTGGAAGGCTGCTAGGAATTCTCCACGCAGCCTTGTCTTTGCCAGGCTTAACAGCCCCAACTTTCTCATCCTATCTTCATACAGGAGGTGCTTCAGTCCCCTGATCATCCCCGTGGCCCTCCTCTGGACTTGTTCCAACAGTTCCATGTCCTTTTTATGTTGAGGACACCAGAACTGCACACAATACTCTAAGTGGGGTCTCACGAGAGCAGAGTAGAGGAGAAGGATCACTTCCCTCAACCTGCTGGTCGTGATCCTTTTGATGCAGCTCAGGATAGGGCTGGCTTTCTGGGCTGCAAGAGCACCCAGCTAGCTCACGTTCAGTTTTTCATCAACCAACACTCCAAATCATTTTCATCAGGGCTACTCTGAGTCACTTCTCCTTTTTACAAATGTAAAATGTCCTTATTGCAATATATTGTGTCCAACAAATTAAGACAGCCTGCTAGATACCCATGAGTTACCTTGCAAGCTTGCTTTAATTTGGCTGAGCCATTAGATTGTTTTAGAAACACACTGTGTATATTATTTAGACACATGCCACCAGCATTAAGACACTTAAGCATAATTGACTGCTGCCTTATCATGCAATGACAAGGTGTGTCTCAGAGAGGCAGCCTTCAGCAAACAGAAGTCATTGTACAGAGTAATGATAAGGGAATTTCTGCAGAATATGGGGTATAGAAATAACAAATTTCTACCTAATTAGATTAATCAATGAGTTTGCATTGTGAAGGTATGCTCTAATTGTATTCCTTTGATTAATATATTGCTAGCTATTTATCAGCCTTGGGTTTGATATTTCACAATACAGATCTCATTGCTCACTCTATTTTTCTTGGATTTAATATTAATTTTGAGCTAAGCATGATATATATAAGACTGAATTCATCTCACCTTCTTTGATGATCTAATTTCTAGACATCCACTTGTGTCACTTCAGAATTGATTATCACTCTCTGGAGGACAATTTAGGCATTCCACTTTAGGTGCCGTTTTCTCAGATGAAGCAACCTGAATGATGCACTTTGATAGACCCCTAACTTTTAAATGGCTAAAGTGAGATGAATGCTACCCACAGGAGCAGCCCCTTCATCCTCTGAATGCAAAGATGAGGTGACCTCTACAAAAAGAACTCATTAGAGTGGTTTAAGGAATAAAGAAGAAATAAATGATGGTACCTTTCAAACCAATGGGAGTTTTGCTACTGTCCTCACTGGGGACAGGGGGTCACCCTGAGCCTCTATATGAAATCAGTGCAGGTTCTATATGTTATTTCCTCAGGTGGATGACCACTTGTAGAAGGCCACCATACACTCTTTATCTTTCCTAATAATAGCACCAGACATGACGAGGAATGTGACTGTTGAGTACATTACATTATCTCGGGATCAATTTTTTGATCCCTTTTGGACAACAACAGGTTCTGATGAAGTGAAATTTGGGCTGCATGGTGAAATTAGCAGTGATAAGGACCGAGACCTCCCAGAGTCTAACAGCTTTCATGCGTCCTCCATCTTAAATAAAGGTACTTTCATGATAGTAAAAGCACAGAAATTGTACTGAACACTGCATTATTGTGAAAAAATGAGAGAAAAGTGTAAGCTCTTACAGTGGGTGTTAGTAGATGACATAAAACTTCAGTTTGGACTTGATATGGAATTTAATTGGGGGGAGATAAAAAGAATGCAAATGATGACTCATGAACCCAGAGTGGTTTAGTATGAGATACATAGATAAATTCACTATGCATACTGGGTTCCTCTTTCTTTTCTTTTTTTTTTTTTTTTTTGTTTTGACAGCTCCGAAAGCAGGTTTTTATGCGTCACAAGTAATAAAATTATTTTCATGGTGGTCAATACTGCAAGGTGAGAGGTTGATAAATGTCAACCACTATGGTGCACTTGTCTATTCTTTCTGTTGGAAGATCTCTTTCCGTGACAAATTAAATGCATTTATAGCTGGTTTTTTTGGTAGACAAGATCAGGAATACTTAAATGATTTTTGGCGATATTGTTGTAGTGGATATAGTAATATTCAGTAAAGGAGCAGTAACAAGCATCCAGGTCAACTTTTTAACAGTGGCAAGTAGAACCACAAAGATACTTTGTCCTTGTCTTGAATTCACAGAGATTTCCTGCTGTCATACAAGGAAGTCCTGGAAATAGTGCGCATTCAGGGCCTGTTTTCCTGAGAAGCCTTGAACAGAAAAATTAAAAGTAGTGTGAGCAGGACCCTGTTGTGGTGGGTCTGCATAGAGCACTGTGGAACACTCGGCACCCATAAAAAGCTATTTAGCTATAATGGCTAGGGAAAACATTCTTACTGATGAGGAAATTCATACAGGATATTAATTTTAGTGAAAATCGCAAAGTAAGTATTAAAAACTTGTCTTTTTCATCCAAATGTGTCAGGATTTTTGTACCAGCAGATTTGTGTCCCAGGAAAGAAAGGAAAAATTGGTTTTTCCTTTATTTTTTCCTTGAAAAGGCAGAAATTATTGCCACTTAGAAGTCTGAAGCACACCGATAATTACTGCATGTAGTTTCTGGGCATTTATTGAAATAAATTCTTTTTTTTTTTTTTTTTTTAATGGGGCACAGTCTGATTTGGAATAAATTAACTCTCAGCTAAAACAGAAGCACAGAATTATTAAAGGGTAAGTAAGAAATATCAAATTGTCATCACTATTAGTATGTTTATTCACTAGATGAAATTTGGTATCTTACAGTTTGGTTTACCTAGAAAGAGAAATTAGTAATGAAGAAAATAGTAGTTACAAAAAACATACATAATACTGTTTCCTCAAGCATGATGAACCAAAATACAAATTTCACCATTCACAGTCATTATGGCTTTTAGCCAGCTTTCTACTAAAACCCCTTATCCTACATCCTATCAATGCAAGTGTGGGCCCTAGGGCCACGGAGCAGTGATCATTTAAGCTGTGCCAAGCTCTCTTTCTTGCCTCTGGCTGGGCACTTCTTGCTTTTCAAAATCCAAACACATGTATTCAGACAAAGCAGATTCCTGATCTGCTCTGCATTTGCCTCCAGCTTGGGCAGAGTTTTGTGTCTATGTTTGCTCTTGGAGATTTCTATTACTTTAGTTTCCTTCTATAACAGAGGTTAATGAAAGTTATCTTAAATTAAAGGTAGTAATTAAACCTAACAGTTCCACTTACTTTTAATCCAAGCTGTAACAATGTTTTAAGACTTTCTGAAAGTAAGTTTAAAGTTTTACAGAGCTATTAAATGTTAACCTGGCCTTTGACAGCAATAGTGTGGTTTCATCAACTCACACTGTGAAGAACTCTGGAAGCTGGAGCGCAGCATGAACTTCCCGTTCCCACTCACATCCACCTGTACTCCATTTAGGATTTAAATACTGCTCACATATTACTGTGAGATCACTGGAAACCACAGGGAATTCCACTGGCAATCCTGCTAACTCCCAGATCCTCTTCCCCTGATCTAAAAAAAATGGTAGCAAATGTTTCCCTGTCTTTCTGACAACGTTGACATGTTCATTACCCCTCTTCAGTTTGCTAGATCTCAGAGTAAAAGTAGTCATATAAAATTCTTGAACAGACCATTCAATCTCAGTCATGCTATTTTACAGTACTATGTTAACACACAGTGTTGCAAAAATGTGTTAGCATTTTTTCAACTTGAACTGTTGAAATTAAAGCAGAGAGAGATGTATTTAGACATGGTTCATGCCAGCAAAGAATGTTCTCCTAGAATAATTCTCTGTCAAACCCAGCTTTTAATAGAAGTGGTTGTGGAGCTGCCTTCATCTAGTAGGTTGACAGGTCTGGTATTAAGTTTCATCCTGTCATGCTCACTTAGAATCCTTGTGCCAAAATAAACCATTCCTTGCAGTCATGGTATTTCCGTTTTGAAATAATTGTGATCTGTTACCCTACCCATCTTAAGCCTCATTTGGTCAACCTAAATATATCTAGATTTCTTCACCTCTTTCTCTGTAAAGCAATTTTTCCAGTTTATCTTTCCTCTACATTATATTTTTCTGAAATATTTACAATTTATCAGTATCATTGCATTTAGTTTTGCCCAAGGGTTTGCAGTTTTTATTAATGGCATACCTAATAGAGAGATCCATAAATTGTTCATAGGTCATGTAGAATGAGAAATATTTGTTTGTAACATATATGAGGGAGATATGCATTGTACAAACAATAATGGGAAAGAAATAAATTTTATCGTGGTTCAATAACTTATAACTAAATAAGGTAATTTTCTTTAATATTATACAAAAAAATGTTTTGCCTGTCCAAGTCAGTGATTCTCAAACTATAGGTCACAGCTGTGAGCAATTAGGATTAGTAGGTTCATGAGCCTCACAGAAATGTGATAGGCAGTAGGGAGGGTGGGGACCTAAAGAATTGTTAGTCTAACAGATACATACCATGCCTTCCAAAACTCAAAGGATTGCTGCCATGACCAGGAAGTTCTCATGGTTCTCTGTTCCCCACCAAACCCTAACCTGTGCTGAGCAGCTCTTTTAAACCCCTCCAGGGACAGTAATTCCACCACTTCCCTGGGCAGCCTGTTCCAACGCCTGATCACACTTTCTGTGACAAAATTTTTCTTAGTAGCCATTTAACCTTCCCCTGGCATAGCCTGAATCCACTTCCTCTTATCCTATCACTTAATACTTGTAAGAAGAGACCAGCCATCTTCTTTCTCCATTCTCCTTTCAGCTAGTTTTAGAGAGGCTTCTCTAAAGGCTCCCCTGAGCCTTCTCTTCTCCAGACTAAACAACCCCAGTTCCCTCAGCTGTTCCTCATCACACATGTGCTCCAGACCCTTCACCAGCTCTATTGTCTTTCTCTGTACCCGCTCCAGCACCTCAATGTCTTTCTTGTAGTGAGGGGTCCAGAACTGAACACAGTACTCAAGGTGCAGCCTCATCAGTGCCGAGTACAGGGGTATGATCACTGCCCTGGCCCTGCTGGCCACACTATTGCTGATACAGGCCAGGATGCTGTTGCCCTTCTTGGTTGCCTGAGCACTAGCTGGCTCATGTTCAGTGGTTGTCAATCAACACCCCCAGGCTCTTCCGCAAGCCTGGACAGTTGCATGGAGTTGCTGTGGCCCAAGTGCAGGACCAGGCGCTTGTTGAACCTCATGTAATTGGTCTTGGTCTATTGATCCAACCTGCTCAGATCCATCTGGAGAGTCTTCCTACCCTCCAGTGCGTCAACACTCCTGAAAGACTTGATGTCACTTGCCTGCAAATTTACTGAGGGTGCACTCAATCCCCTCATCCAGATCATTGATAAAGGTATTAATATCTTGAAAAAACAAAATATAGTATTTCTTTGCAGGAAGGATCACATCTGTATTTCTTTATAAGCATTGCCTAGCACTACAGAGATCAGTTAAAGCTTGATAAATATTTTCATTTAAACTTTTTACAGTGAAGAAATCCTACTTATTCTTGAAATAAAATTTTATACTCTTATAATGCCCTTATTTGTCTAAATACTTTGCAGAACAACTTTTGTTTTCCTCTTTTCCACGTTTTACTTAATTTTCTTTAAATTTTCTGCTGGGTGAATGAGTGAACTAAAAGGATTTGGGGTATTTTCTCACTTTTTCAATTTTCCTTCTGACACTGTAACTTTTCAAAACTTCCTCACCCTTGGAAAAAGTCAGGACAAAATGGAAAGTAAAAAAAAAATTAAAAATAAAAAAGAAAATAAAACTTGGTAACTTTGCCACTCTATAGCAAGGTGATTTTTTTTTTTTTTTTTTTTTTTTTTTTTAAATCTAACCAGAGAGACAGAATTATAGAATTTCAGTTTTCTGTTGCTTTACATTTTTCCAGAGCTAACGAGGTTTTTAAATCTACAGAGGTGGGAAAAAAAAATTAAAAAAAAACAAAAACAAAAACAAAAATATATGAACTAGAGGTCATCCTTTCTGATTCACATGTTATAGAAAGGGAAAGCTGAGGGGTAAAAATATAGAACAAAAAAAAAAGAATAAAAAGTCAAGTCTTAAGCTGTGTAAAGAAAATTGCATTATTTTGTGTTCTATAAAGGGGAAAAAAAGGAAATTAAATTTCCACTTATTTAATTATTAATGTATTTTTCTTAACAACTTCAGTCTCCCCTAGGACCGGGATCTGTGGACTAACTCGAAAACAGTCTACAAGGTCCCAGTTCACAGAAATGCATATCCAAATTTATCTTTGCATTTACCAGCTTGCAGTTTCTGACACTTGGTCGGAGGCCGTAAATAGCAGTGAAGTTCATTTGCAAAGGAGACCGAGCATTCTCAGAGGCCTCAGCTGTGAACGCACTTCCCCAGGCACTAAATTTAAATAGGAATCTCTTCACCCTCTATCCCGAGAGGAAGACACATTTCTTAGATGAGGCCATGATTTATACAAATAACTGTAGGACAGAAAATATTGCTGCATGTGTTTTTTCCCTTTGTCTACACCTATGAATCTTGCGCTCAGTGCAGATGGTCCAGTTCTGGCAGCAGGGAAAGATATCTGCCCCAGTCCCGGGCATAGAGCATATCCAGAGGCTTTGCTTGAGATTTGCAGCCTCAGAAAGGCACCAGAGACAAATCTTTCATAGAAAAGCAATCTTACAAGGAAGGAACTATATAAAGGATGCAACTGTGCCAAACATAGTGACCACATTAATATGCTGACTGGGACCCTCCTTTTTAACCTTTCTGAATTGCCTGAAAACCCAGATGCCTGCTTTGCACCATGCTCCCTTGACTAAAGCTGAGCACATTGTCTGGCCCCTGCATTGGTGCTGGGGAACCTCCTGTCCCAGTGCAGAATTTTAATCACCAGCAGTGATTAGTCATGGCTGAACTGCCTGACTCCAAAAACACTTAAGTGCCTCAGCAGGGACCTAGGTGGATGCAGATAGTCTGAAATCTGCCCTAAATCTGGAAAGTCCAAGAGACACAGGCATCTAAATTATTTTTGAGACTGGCCTCAGGAGAGTGTTGACAAGTCAGGAAGGCTGGTTTCCCAAGGATCACCCTGTGGCCTGAGGGTTAGAATGGTGACCTTGTACAGAGAACTCCCTCCTAGGCTGCTGGAGTCCAGCTACATTCAGCCTCTGTGCATGGAGTCCTTACAGCCCACAAGTTATTCTATACCTGCTGGGACCAGGGGAGTATTTTCATCTTGTATTAAAAAAAAAAAAATCAGCAAAACCAAACCAAACCATAGTCAAGTATGATTCTATAAAAATAATACACAAAAGTGACTGTATAGAGTGAGATTCATTTGACTTCATTCTGTACATGTTAGATGCAAATGTAAAGGAAGAAATACGAGTAAGATTGGGATTTTTTTTTTTTTGTATTTCAGATAAAAATGTTTATTGTGTTTGCCTGTGAAACTAGAAAGATTGTAAGAGATGATTCAGATTATTGGGAAAATAATGCATGTTTAAGAATATGACTCTGAATATCCTTTTGCTGGTTCTTAATTTTGTTGAATGATTTATTTATAGCATGCCTGTGAATCCAGTCCTTTCTGTGGGTGATGTCATCTTTCTCACATATTACATATGCTACACCCCAGGGAAAAAGGCAGCAGTGTGTCTCACCTTCTACTATTTCTCATTCCTCTTAGTGCATATAGCTTATGTTCATATTTCTTTGAGATGCCACTGAAATACACATTTATAGAAAAAGAGAGGAAAATTACAGATGCCTGTTCAAGTTTGTTTTCTCTATTAATGACATTTCAGATAGCAGAACACTACTCTGTGTCCTTATTTGCAATATATTCCATAGTACTTTATCTGTCTGATAGCTAACACTTAGCTTTGGAGAGATTAATAAATCCAAGGCTAAAAGGTGATAGCATGAAATAAAGCTAGCAGCAAAAAAGTGGAGAAGACAAACAGCCACAAAATAAACCTCAACTCATAGCTTCTCTTGCTACCATTTTCCCAAAGGAAAAAAAAAAAAAAAAAAAGAAGGAGAAAGGAGGGTTGCTAAATATCTGCCCGGTTTTCTCAGTGAGAGGTCAATGGTTCCATTTTTAAGGTTACTTTATTCACTTTTGATTCTATTTATTATGCATGTGAAACACATAGATCTTTGAATCACATTGCAAAGTTATCAAAAAGGAGGAAGACAAAAGCAATTAGAATAACTTCCTATATTTTGGAGGCAATTTATTTCTCTACAGTGTGCTGGGAAATCCATCCCATGCATTAAACTCCCAGCTGAAAAAGTTACAAGCACGTCTCATGAGGCAAGAATTTTCAGTACCTGCTAACTTTTGTGAGCTGGGAATTTATGCCTGGCCCTTAGCAGATTAACCACGATTTCCCTTAGAGGAAATATTTCTTATTTCATTGCCACCCTGCCAGTCCTCACAAGTACTTGCAACAGAATCTCTGTTACAAGGCTTGTCAAAACTTCTGATGGACTCAAACTCTTTTTTGATGCAGCTTTGAAACACAGTTCATATAAATTGGAAATAACGTTAATAGTAATATATTATTATACATGGCACCTCAAGTAGATGCTTTATGTTTCCCACAAAGGACAAGAATTCTGAATTCTGGAAATCTTTTCTCAAAAATCTTTTCTGATATATGTCACCTCCAACATCCCAGCTCTTTTACATGCAAAAATAACATTAATATGAATGAGAATGATTTGTACAGAGGAAATACTCATAGAACCAAGGTGCATTAAAAGATTCTTAGAGGAGAATTTCACACAAAGAAAAAAAAAATCATGGAATTATTCAGTGAGTACAGATCTAAAAAGATAGTATGCTATTAGAAGGCATACAGTAAGTAGTTTCTGATTTTTAATACAATACCCTAAACAAATGGTTGTTGGACAAATTGAAGAGTGTATCTTTAAATCTTCTACACTTGAAAATATCTGAGTTACAGTTGATTAGTTTTGCCCCTTAAATATAACATTTTATTTATATATGCATATATATATTTATGGATACATTTCTAATTTTATAAAGTAAAAATACGTGATAGAAAAATGCATGTCTCATCACTGAGGAAAACAGCTAACTAAGCTTCACATAAATGTCTAAGTTTCTGTCTGGGAAGCCTGAATCCATTAGTGAACTCAACTAATAGGTCACGAAAAGTAATAGCCAGATAAATATTTTATTAGCATTTTGTGAAACTTGCTAATGGTTAGGCCTACTAATCCTGCACTAGTGGGAATCTTCATTCAATATCAGGTCATTATTCAATAGAATATTGTCTCCAATTTCATACAAAGTGACTTCCTGGGCATGACTGGAGAAAGGTATTTTGACATTAATTGAATTCTTTAGGATACAATGGAAGAAATCTACTGCTGCTCTAACTTTTTTCTGGTTAACTGATCAGAGGGAATCGAACAGAGCTGTATCAAGAGGTAGCAAAAAAAAATATGTCACACTTATTTTTAATCAGTTTTCATAGCTGAATTTTCTCTTGAAATGTCAAATAATGAAAAAGCTGGTGTCTATTGGGAGGAATATCCCTCAGCTCAAATCTCATTCCTGACAAGTGCAGTGTGGAGACACAGTCCTCCAAGCACCTCCAGTAGTTTAAGAGAGGAGCTGCCTGTCAATGACAGCATGGACATGAGATTGCATATATCTGCCCTCATCCTTTCTAAGCCCAAGTTTTAACTTCCACTTGATGTCCTCTGTTTGGGGTCAAGTGTTTCATTGTGAGAGACTGGTGGAGACTGGAGTTACCATATGCCCTATATGAAGTCAGGAACAACACCAGGCAGCCAGAGCACATCTTGCTGGCTGATGCCCTGGGCTCATCCATTTCTCAAAAATTGTTTAACTAGGAGTGATCCTGATGGAACCAGTAGCAGAGGCAGCTCATCAGTAGTCAGGGCATTTTGGAAATTATTCTGTGGAGTGATAGGTGCTAAATATACCTAACACAGGGGCTAAAACCCAGAAACTATAGTGCTCAGTAGATGACTGTAGGCAAGCAGTCTGTACTGCCTTCTTTTTTAACTTTGTTGGGTTTATTCCTTTTTTTCCCAAATCAAGCCTACTGCACTCTGGTTTACATGCTATCCACAGAAGTGTCTGTGTCTAAGTTCAAACATAGATGGCATTTGTCTTGTGACTAACACAGTTAACACCAGCAGAATATGCCCAGAGCAAGAAAACACTGAATATTAGAAAAAGCATGAGAGCTGTTGCACTGCAGATGTACTGGTTCAGTACTAGCAGAGCCCAAATGAGCCAGAAATGTGTATCCTTCTTTAGGCTTTTCTAGATTTAGAGTCACCTTTTATCCTTAGCATCTAAAACAAAAGTAGAAAAAAATCATTCATGTTTGAAGAAGGGACATTATGATTCAGTAGCCATGTTTAGACTGTAATGCTGATGTGCTGATCCAGGGAGCATTCCTTTCTCAGGACACTAATCAATTTTACTAAAATGTTAATATATAAGCAGGAAAAATATGTAATGATTCCCTCTTATCTAGTCCAGATGGATTGATTTCTTTTCCTAAGAGTGCAGTTTATGAAAATATGGTCTAAACTAACTGTGAGAGTGCTAGAAGAATGTACACTGTATGATTCTTATGTATAATTTAAATAGCAATTTCAAAGCTCCAGTTCTATAGCTGTTCAACATACAAAATTCTCACTCAGCTCTGCAGTTGGAGGAGATTCAATGTAAGTGATTGTATGATTGATTTCAGTAGGTGTTTTAACTACGAGGGGAGAACAAAATTGGCCAACAGTACTTGTAAAGTGCTTTTGGATGCTTGGGAGTAAAGGCACTGCAGTGTAAATTGTTATCACTTTTACGAGAGGGAGCACACACTCCCCAAATTATATAAGCAATTTCCCAGTTTCAAAATATTTGTGTCCGCAGTGTCTTTCTGTGGTCCCCTGTTAATGATGAGCCACCATATTAAATAGGAATGCAACAGTTGTAGAATCGACACTGTGTAACAAGAGACAGTATGGGTCAGTAATACTGAAAAGATTTTAGAGCAAATCCCTTTTGTTTTGCCTTTGGCCTCATGGCTTTTGCATAGCAGCTATAGACAGCAGTGACAGCCTCTCTCTGAGGCTATTCCATAGCTTGAGGCTAAGGTATTCTACAGAATTATAGGGGTTTTGTGGTCAAAGTCCTGCAGAAGTAGGGTTTATAACCTGTAGCTACATCTATGCTAGTAAATTAAACCAGGATCTGTTCCCTGGATGTGAGGCCAGCTGGCATGATCTGGCCACATCTATGCTATTAAACTCTTTTACTTTCCAAAACAGAGTGGCTGAATCCAAGCTGCCTATTGGGAATGATCTTCAGTCCATGCTAATTTCCAAATTGTTCCAGTGATTTTTTGGAACAGTGCTAGCATTCACCAGCCAAAACCACGTCAGGGACTCTTTTCTAGAATTTAACAGTACAGACAGCTGAGTTCCAGTGCCTGGACTATGTGCTGACTCTGTTTTAATTTCTTAGTCTAGATGTGCTTTCTATCTCCTCCCTATGCTTTCTATTTCCTGAGCATATCTCTACCTACAGGATGCCATATCAATGGAAAGAGTTTTTCATCTGTTGTCAGACTAAAACTGTGAACTTGCTCGGGTTCTTGAATGGACAGAGATGTTTAATGTGAAAGCCTGAGTCAGATGTTGGAGATACCAAACACATCCCATTTTTACAGTCAAGATGTAGACAGCTCCTTACTCAGCATGAGGGCTGAGCTCAGAAACCTACCACAGATGGCCAGCTGATGTCAAGTACCTAACTTCTACGTGCTGTGTCACTTCGTATACATGGTCTCGCATCAGAATTTTTATTAAAAAGTATTTGAATAAAGCTGCAAATGCAATTTTCTCCACATTGTTTCTTAATATTTCATGACTGATACAGCTGCTGTAGTAATGTTTGCTTAATTGTATTTGCTCATGTAAGACTCTGATATATTTCTGGGTTTATATCTGTCCACTTATATATAAAATCCATGTTCAGGAAAAGGATGGAGGGAGAACGTGTGTGCAAGAGATTGATATAAGGAAAGCAAAGATCAGTAATTTTTAAAATCTATTGCCATGGTCTTCTCAAATGTCCTTGATATTATTATAAATATTTGCCATTTGTATGTTGCATTTTATGTATCTTTGCATTTTTCTTCCAAATGCAAAATATGTTTGCAGAAAAATGCAATATTTTATGTCTCACTGACTTATATAGTGAAAATATGCAAAAGTGTTTGTCACAAAAGCTGCTTTCTGGGGCTGGAGAAGTCTCACATCATCAGGCTACGTCAAGGTTCATGTTTCAAGCAGGCAGTTAGTTATCTGGGGGAGTTATTGTTGCTGTCCCTATTTTCCCTTTTACAGACACTATTACCCACTATTCTGTTTGTGGAGCAATTCACACCAACTTCAGGCAAAATCAGGATGGATAGCTTTAACAGTTTTAGTTGACTTCAGATGAATCTTTCTGCCTGCAGAACTGTTGGCTTTGGTAACCCACAGCTGATGAATGACCACATGTAGCCAAGGAATGCAAAGCTGGTTTCAGACTGTGGCTGTCGATAGCCTAAAAAGCAGGGAGTGCCAGAAGTTTCCAAGGACAAAAATGAGTGGAAGGTGGAATGTTCTCAGTGATTTTCTACCCTCTTTCTAGCCTTAAGGAAAGAACAAAAGGCAATGCACAACAGTGCCACTGTCAAGGGAGCAGTTTGGTTCTGAGCTCTAAAGAGTAGGAGAGCTAAAACTGACTGAATATGGTGAATGACATTAGGTGAAAGAAAGGCAGGGTTTATAAAGATTTAAGGAATAGTATTACAATAAGATTATGCAGGAAAATTAAGTCTCAAGAAGTAAAGGATAGGTGGAAGTGTAAGATACTATATAAAAAATTAGACACAAAATAGAAGTTCCTAGTCATAGTACTGACTTGAAAAAGCAATCTGAACACACAAATTTATTGCTGAGTTTTTACTTGATGCATATTTGGTGTCATGCATACAAAATGCCAAAAGGCCACATTAATATGAAATTTAATGGAACAGTTATAACTGAGATCTACATTGTCTGTTTTGCTATGCATTTCTTGGACAGCCTTGTGCTTGCATGCAGATGAATCCTGCTCATTCCCCATCTACCCTTCAGTATTTGTTAACATTATAACTTGAGAAAGTAAGACTTGTATTTTAAAGTATACATCTGAGTCAATTTTGATTGAAGATAATAATCTTTTAATTGAATTTGCAGAGTTCTAGAAAAAGTTATCTATCGTAGGCACTTTAGCTTACATAAATGTCAGAGGAATGCCAATAAATGTAAATGTCAGATTTCGAGGGAAAAGGGCTAAGATCATTTTACTGTGACTATGATGGGAATTGTCATTTTTAGAGCTGGGCATATTTGTGGGGGGTTTGGTTTTTGTTTTTTGTTAGGTTGGGGCTTTTTGGTGTGGGTTTTTTTTTTTCAGCATTCTATCAAAATTTTACTAGGCTATGAAGATGCATGAAAATTTATGAAACTCCAGGGATAACCCTTCACATTCAACAGATTAAAAATATTCTGAAGTTCTCAGGACCTTGAAGTATAGATTTCAATGGACATTATATTCAAGACATTTAGTGATCCAGCCAACAAGCATTTTAATGAAAACACAACTGCATACATATGTGCTTGCTTTAGCTCTGTAATGATGCAAAGGTGTTTGGGTATTTGTGTGCGTCTACGGTGCCTACAAGCCATGTTTTCATGCATTTCTTCTAAGGGTAGACGTAACATTCAGACTTGAGAGCATATTAATCAAAACTGAAATGCCAAATAAATGTTCTTCTTCTTTCTTCCATACATGTGCTTCTACCCTTTCTTTGATATAAAACTGAGCCAACACCCAGGCCACATAATACCTCCACAATTTTAAGATGTGATCACCTGTGGCTTACAAATCCACCACCATTTTCAAATACTGAGTAGGAAAGACTTCCAGTGTGCCATGCAGGAATTCATTCTGTCAATAAGACCTGATATAGTGGAACAGAAAATTAGCTTTCCAGTGCAGTAATGGCACTTCTCACTTTGGAGGAAACAAACAGAAGACTTCAGCTAGGTACATTTGAGATAGTATGGAGATAGCTTTAGACTGTTTTAGAAGATTTTTAGTCCTTGGCTAAATACAATGGGACTTAAATAAACAAACTCTATGGGAATTAAAACCAAAACACAATACTGTGGATTACTCTCAGTTCATTGGTTCAAAACCATCTAAAATACCTTAAAAATGCCTTTTGAAACTATTTTTTTCATATGTAGAGACAGGATAGTGTTATAATAGCCATATATAAAGATTCTATTTCACCTATTTACAATGACCAGCTTAAATTTCCTATTTTTATTATGACAAGTCACATTCAAACCCTTACTGCACATCAGTCACACTTCTCCATTCACACACAAAAAAATACTAGTATAACAGACTTTTGAAATTCTATAGAATTTTTTTCAGTGTTCTGAACAGGTTTGATAAGCTAAACAGAAGACATTACTTGTCATCCAAGGAGTGTTTTTTGGAGAAAGGATCTATTCAGATAACTGTTTGGATAAGGAAAGAAGAGGAACAATGGAAAGAACTGTGCTCAACAGTCACACAAAATTACCTGGAACCCTTTTTTGGTGAATTGATTCATCCCAGGTCTAAGGTCTTGTATGGGCTACAGTTGAAGCTGATTAGATTTTTCTATTATTTCCTGGGTATTAGGAGTAACCAATAACCTCTGATGGGAAGGAAGGTATTATCAGATGATATTTTCATGCCTACATAAACTTGCAAAAGTATAGACACTAAATACAAGCAAGGAAGAGATGGTCCTTGTATACTTTTTGAAATATGGGAATATGGCTACTGGCAGGAGCTCTAGAAGGTTAATTTCAGTAATAGATGGCTTGTGTTAATTACAAATTTTGAATTTGTAAAAATATAACTCCATCATTTCTATAAAACAATATTTAATATACAACAAACTTTCACCACATAAACACATTAAAAACACCTTTTATAGTTCCAAGAATTGATTACAGGGTTCTCATAAAAACATTTTCATAGCTAGAATCTTAATACAGAATGATTTTTTTTTCTATGCCAAAATACATTTAGACGGTAAATTGTTTGTAGAAAAAGATACAGAGAGAAATGGGATTTGCTGGCATGTGATCCACCTTATTTCATTCTTTCATGGTCAACTTCAAAACAATATCTAAAATGCTTATCAGAAAATACTTCACTGTTTTATCCAGAGTCTTAACCAGAAAAAAAAAGAGGAAGTTAATAGGTGGTTCTGCGTTTCAGTGTCTGTCAGATGTGCCAGAACAGCACTCACCCTCTGTACATCCTACCTTAACCATAACTATTCATTAAGGGATTTTTTTGAAAGACACAATATTTCCATTGACTTTAAGCTTTGGGTGGCCACAGACTGAAGAGTAGAATCACTATAATAGCTGAACTTCACTTACTTAATGCAACACTGGTAAAAAAAAAATAAAAAATCCACATAAAAACACATAGAAAGATTGATCACACAATTTTATTAGAGTCTTTTGAACAATTGCATTATGTTGTTCCTTTATTTAAAAACTCTTGCAAAAAAAGACATTGGAGTGGACTGGTTTCAACCCTGAGCATTAACACTGCATATCAAGTACTGTAGTAAAGAAGCTGGTTAAGTTTGTAGCACTAGCACAAGTCACTGATATTAATCCTCTAGGTGATCAGGTTTTTACAAAAAAAATACATAGTTTTTAATAAATAATGCTTAATTTTACAACTTTGATACAGCAATGTCATACACTGTTTTGACACATACTAAACTCTGCATGCTATATAGTCTACTAGAAGACGAAACTTTGCCATGCATTTTCTTTTTCTAGTGCTAGAAAACACTTTGTCCTCCAGTGCATTGCCTCAAGCAGCCTTACCATCTTCCTTCTCTCACAGCAATAGGCCGTGCACTGGCATGCAAAAACCTCAAGAAAAGGTTTCCCCCCCACCATCACTCAGACTTCTAAACAAAAGTACTTTTCAGCTTTTCCTCCCAAGACCTGGAGTGGCTATGAAAACTAATTTCATGTGGCCTTGAAAAGTCTTTGAAATTACATATTTTAAAAGTGTCATGCTTGAAAAACTGCTCTAAAACATTCAATTTCCCCCACCTGTGGCCATCATGCAACATCATTGAAATGTTGTAACCATCGAAAGTCCCACACTGGAAAACAGGCCTCCATTTTAAAACAGCCCACCAAAAAAATTAAAGGAAAGAGGAAAAAAAGTATCACAGCATTTATGTAAAGACTCCAAAACGCCAACATATGTACAAGAGCAAAACCAGATACAAATCGTAAATGAACTAACAATGGCATATAACTCTTCTCCCTGGCTTTGCCAGGAGTTGAGGCAAGTTGGTTTTGGAGATAAGCAGGACGATGGAAACAAAAACAAATTGTGACAATGGGGGTTCCTGGATTATTCATTATTATTTGACCAAATTTCTTCAAGTGGTAAATTGGTGTCTTCATTTTCTTGGAAGTGGGAATTACCAAAATCTAGAGCCCTAATTAACAACAGATAATTCTAAACCAAACCTGCTTCTGAGCATTTGCAAGGCTTAGAAGTTTGGTGCCCTTGCACTTTTTCATCTTTCAAGATTGCACTTCACGGAAAATCCAGATGTTGTAACTAACCACAAAAGAAGAAATTTGATTAATTAATAAGGATTGAAACCTCCATTCTCACACTTCCAGGTTGTTGTTCATCATTGAAAACCATTCACCCCTTCTTATCCATATTGCTTTAGGGGTTTCCTTGTATCTACAGAAGTCATTCCTTTGAAATTGCTGTCAATCACAATTTTCTAAATTTTTAAAATAATCCTATCTTTGCACTGGCATAAGTATTGGGTTTTCTAAGAGAATCTCAACCCAAAGAAGGTATTACTTTTATACATGAAATATTACGAACTTTTGTTTCCCTTTTTGTAAGTCATTCTACACTTTCTGCACATTTGTGCTTTATATTGAATATAAAAATAGGTCTTTAAAACTCTATTTACTTTAAACTCACTAAAAAACTACTTGCTTGTGAAATTCTCTTACAAATTCACTGCATCCATGTAGAGAAGATAAAACTAATTAGGCAGTTAATTGGTATAGGTAGTGTGCAAAAAAATTAAGAAAAACAAAAACAATCACAGCCTTCGATGTGGGTGAGAGGAGAGGAAATAAACCGAAGGAATACAACTGTATAGTAGGGGAAATGTAAGGCAACTCATTGCGTTAAGTTTTTGTTGTTTGTTTCTTTCCTGGCCACGCTTACAAATGAAGGTCAGGATGAACTAAGACACCCACCCTGCAGGCAGCCCTTGCGGCAAAAACTCCCATTAAGCTCAATGAGAATTTTTTTTTGTTTTTAACCAGTGCAGGTTTAAGGCCTTACTAGGCAACAATTGTGAAGACATAAAAAGGAACTTCATGAGCTGTACTGAGTATCAAACACCTAAAAATTCTATGGCCCAGACTTTGACCCCACACTAGTTTTACCTGGGTGTAACAACAGAGTTGCATTTTCCTCAAACAGGCATGAGTGAAGAAACAGACTGCACGAATGCAAATCACATTCAGTAGACTCGAAGAAGTTTCATCTGAATGACAATGAATGCCTACAGAGCATGTAGCACTCAAAGGATGCTTGGAATGAGTCTTTCTACCACATTTGAAAAAGACTGCACTTAAAGGAAGAAAATATTTCTTAGTTGTGGTTCTTTCAAAAGGAGGAGAGGAAAAACATAATAAAAACAACAGAAGGGGAAAAATCATAAGTTTACAAAAATATTCACTTCAAAATTGAAAAAGAATCAGAATGTTTGGTTAGATTTTACATTGAGTTGACATCCTCAGTGTTAACAAGCAAATTGTCTTTCCACATTAAAAAAGCTAATTTTTCCCTCTTCCATCACTGAATCCTATTACACTTAGAGTAGTATTGTACAGAGACAAATGCTAAGAATGTGGAATAAAAAGGCCACAGGAGATACTAAGCCTGCAACAGGACTGCTCTAGCATGTCAACAAGGATTCCTGTGAACATAGGAAAATAAAAAGGAAAATGA
>JANRGW010018571.1:0-16031 GCA_024733675.1 Psilopsiagon aymara | reverse complement strand
AAGTGAGGTCTCATGAGAGCAGAGTAGAGGGGCAGGATCACCTCCCTCGACCTGCTGGTCACGCTCCTTTTGATGCATCCCAGGATATGGTTGGCTTTCTGGGCTGCAAGAGCACATTGCAGGCTCATGTTTATTTTTCCATCGACCAACACCCCCAAGTCCTTCTCTGCAGGACTGCTCTGAATGGAAGTAGTTATAAATAGAAGTGGCAGCAGAAGGTCATTTCTGTGAAGAACTTCAAATTGAGGACAAGAAGTTTGAGTTTGGTGTTGAGCAAGTCAGTCAAGGGAGAGTGACAGGAATGGGGCGCGGTGTCCAGTGGGTAAGAGATTGGAACTTATTTTTAACAATCATAAGAAAACCAGTGACACTCGATTATAAACAAAGTGTTAGCTTTGTTGAAACCAACATCATTAAAGTCTGGAATCTCTTACACAGTCAAGTCTGCTCTGTTTTCTCTTGGTCAAACAAACCATCCACTTTCCAGGTTTTTAATTTATAACTAATTTTATTTTCTGTAAGGCTCATGCACCAGGAGTTCTTCAAATTGGCGGTTATTTTTGCTGGGCTCCACTATTAATTCTGGGAGGATGTGTCCCTCTCATGACAAAGTTATGACAAAGATTAGTTCTGTCATACACTTGATAATCATGCTCTGACTGGTAAATGAACTCCCCTCACTTCCTAAGTTATTCTAAGAAATACATCTTGAAATGAAGTCTGTAAAGCAACAAGGAAATCTTTGCAGAATAAATATGTCATAATTATTAAAAATGGTGATGTAATAGTAAGGTCCTGATATTAAATTTCCCCAATACATGTTGTAAAGATGCATTAAGAATAAAGTGTTAATTCCAGTGATAATCTAATGTGAGGAAGAAGACCACATCAAACAGCACTACGTACTGTTCCCGCTGGGACTGTGAAGACCTCGGTGAGTTGGGGAGGTTTGTTCCAAAAGGAATATTTTGACAAAGTGGTTTTCTGCTAACAGCTTATGAAAACTTTCTTAACCTTAACTTATGTAGAAATGAGATTATGCTTTTGGTTTAGGTAGCTTTGATAAAAACCTACTTTGATAAAGCCTGGAAAGTTTTGATTACACCTGCTTGTATGTGACATTCAGAAATTTTGTCTTGGGAAATATCAAAACTCCTCTTAAATATATTTGGGCTAATATGGACTAATTTGAATATTTTTAAAGCTCAGCCAAATTAATATATGCATTAGTATATTCAATATAACATAAACACATAGAATAAAAGCATACTTCAATGCATATGATAATTAATGCAACAAAACTGTACCGTCATGACAGTTTATATACCTTGAAACAAATGGCATGCACTGGTCCTTATTGACTATCATTTTGATAATGTCCAGCCTTTGAAGCCATTGTAATTATGTCCAAGTAAATAGAAAGTAATTAATAAGAGCTCTGAGTGAGAAGGGATTCCTTCAGCCCCTGGCAATGGCAGGTCATCTGTCCCTGGAGTTTTACAAATAAAAATGGGATATTAAACGGCACATGAGGAACAGAATGATTGGCCACAAGAGCAGAGATTTAAAAACAAAAATAAACCAAACCGGCAAAGCCCAACAACAAAAAGAAAGAAAAACCAAAAATCCTGCACAAACTCCATTTTTACTTATGCTTGCAGAGACTAGAGTATAAAAACATGCAAAGAAATGATAGCAACATAGAAGAAAGATTCCCAGCACTGTCAGCTTTGAATGAAAAGGCTCACGTGTCCCGACCTTCTTTCTTGGATGAGGAATTACAGCCAACTTCAGTGGGAGTAGTGTGTAGAAATGAGTGTAGGATTAGGGCCAGTGTATGCCTGTATGTACTGCATGTGTGCTCTCCTTAACTCTAGTTGCTCAGAAATGGGCTTGAGCTGAGAGCCAAATCTGGATTTAAGGTGGATCTTTTTGTGAGTACAAGGGTGTTTGGCAGAGGAGTTGCAAGGCAGGTCTGCAAGCAATGTGTAACCAGGCACTTAAGAGGTTCAGCCATGTGTGCACAATTCCTGGATCAGAAGCTGTGCTGCCATGGCTATTACCGTGCTCCCACTGAGAAGATGAGAGCTGCTGAAGGGCAAGGTGTTGCCTTTGGCACTGCAGCCTGCTTATGCCAGAAGAATAGTGTGGAAGCTGCTTGCGGCGAAGGCAAAGCTTATTCATATCTGTCTGCAGAAGTCTATGTACACATACTCTCAGTCTGGCTTATGAGAGAGGAAGATGCTTGCTGGGAAGAGCAAAACTGGGTCAAAACTCTTTCAGACTGATTAGATGCTGGGACCTGGTTTTGGTTCAGCTCCTTTTCCAAGAGCACATTTATTCCAGATAATTATTTTATGGATGAGATTATAGAATATCTTGGTTTTGAAACAGCATAAATGCATTTAATTGCTTTAAGAGGTTTTTACCATTATGGCGTAGTGATTTTCATAGCAGACACGTAACTTCAGAACAATCTTACAGCAAATAACAATACCTTAATGAAACTAGACTCCCTTTTTATAAGGCACATATGGTATGCTCAAAAAGCTCTGTTATCATAATCATGGTCTTATGATGTGCTGGGCTAAATGATGGATGAAACAATGCCACAGGCATTGGACTGATAGAGAGGATAGAGGGAAAGCAGTAATTTGTGCCTTCTCCATCTGCAGCCTGTTACTGTGGTTATTATCATCACAATTTGAACACCTTTAGCTCAGGAGATCCATTGATGACAACGATTATTGTTTGTTTTGATTTTCACTGCTGTGAAATTCAAAGCAGAGAGGGCAGCTTATAGAAAGCCTTGGTGCCTTTATCATTCTTTCTGATAAGTATGATTAAGAAATAATATAAAGATTTTAACAAGAAGTAATGAATTTCTCATTCAGTGGTGGGAAAGTACTTACAAGATACATTTCCTCCAAAACAGATGGATTAAATTCCTTTAAATGTTTTAACTATATTTTTTCAACCAAATGTGGGGGAGAAACCAGAAATGCTTTAATTAATAAATTTAAATTTTAAGCTCCTAGCCATTCAGCTGAAGTTTTGAGGTTGGGCTCAAATGTAGTATTTTTCTTGACTCTCCAAAGTAGTGGCTGTGAATGAGGAATCACAGGGTTTGTTTCAGAGTGAAGATGGAACACTTTTTACTTAAATGATCTTCTTTCATTTTTCTGAAATATCTAGCATTTGCACAGTTCTAATTATGAGCTCTGACATGAGATCAGATTCTCTGCTTTTCAAGAGGGGTGAGTAGCTTAATTAAGAGTACTTTTTCTGTATGAACAGTCTGGCCCTGAAACTTGAAGTTCACGCATAATTTCCAGTTATGTGCTACTGGAATAATTGAGGAATCTCTTAAGTGTGAGTGAGGGGGGGAAGAGCAGTAAAGAAGAACCTAGCATGTATTTTTAAGAGCAGGTGGCTTAATCTTCCACTAAATAAAGCAGTAATTTCAGCATATTCTGGTGATTACAGATAATAGTTATTCAGGTAATATTAGCTTTTTCAGGTGTGGCATCTTGTTCTAGGTGTTGTAACCTGTCGTTTACTCCTCCAGTGTATTCAGGTTTACTTAGTAATTGCTTTGCTGAAAAGCAGATTATATATTATTTAGCTGTCAGATGTATTGGAAAAGTGCCAAATAACTCTTAAACAACCAAATGTTACCCAATAAACAGTAGTGAGAACAAGTCATGCATGAAGCAAGGATCTGACTTATCTTCTTGTTACATGGTTAATATCAGAAAAAATTTCTGAATCAGGTTTTTCTGCCTTTGCCGCATCATCCAAGTCATCTGATGGGCTTGAAAAAGTTTAACTTTTCAGTTAAACAATAGAAAGAAGTATCTTAGCCATCTCAAAAAGACCCTCAAACTGTTTTGACTCAAGGAAGAGCTCCAAACAGTCCTCAGTTCAGCACAGTGTTTTTTTCTAGATGAAGGGTTCCTGCAGTAGAATTTCACTATAAATTGTTACACTTCCATAAAATTGATTGGAAACAGCTAATGATCAGCATTTTTCAGAGTCAGAACAGGAATTCCTATTGAAGCTTCCTTAGAGCAAAGCAGAGAATCTGTCTAACCCCTTCTTAACAAGCAACTACATTATCCTATATTGTGCACATATGCAGTAAAGACACGCTTTGCTGGAGATAACTGCCAAACCCAAGACTGCATATGTGCTCAGACTTACACAAGAAAGTTCTAAACCTGAGGTTTTGATTGCATTCATTCATTACCCTTTGAAGGTAAGGGAAGTAGGCAGAGCAAGAGACCCCTTTGGCTTAACTGTGAGCTTCTGAGTCTGCTCAAAACCAAAAGGGAACAATATCAGAGATGGAAAAGCAGATGAATAACCACTGAAAACTAGAAGGGCATTACCTATATATACAGGAATGCAGTTAGAAAAGCAGATCAGCTTGAATTTAAATTGGCCAGAGATGTCAAAAGCTACATGAAAGGATTTTCAGGTACATAAACAACAAGACAAAACAGAAGGAAATTATTGGCCCACTGCTAAGCAGGAGAGGAGACTTAGTCACCAACACTACTGAAAAGGTAGTTTTTCAACCCTTTTTTCAACTCTGTCCCTATGAGCACTTTTGGCCCCCCACCCTTGAGAACAAAAGTCCAGTTTGATGCAAGCACAGATCATCATTGAAAGAAGAGTATGTGAACTGTTACAGGAGATTGACACCTATAAGTCGATGGGTCCTGATAATATCCACCTGACGGCGTTCAGAGAGCTGGCTGACATCCTTGCAAGGTTGCTCTCCATAATCCTTGAGAAGTCATGGAGATCAAAGAATGTCCCAGAAGACTGGAAGAGAGCAAATGTCATCTCCACCTACAAGAAGGGCTCAAAGGAGAATACAGGAAATTATAGGCACGTCAATGTTATTTCAGTCCTTGGGAAGGTTTATGGAGAGAATCATCCTGGGCGCTATCACAAGTCAAATGAAGTATGTGATTGGGAAAAACCAGCATGGGTTAAGCAGGGGCAAACTGTGCTTGACAAAGTAACCTGCGCAGCTAATGTGGGATGAGCAGTGGACATTTTCTACTCAGATTTCTGCAAGGCTTTTGATTCTGTTTTCCACAGCCTCATCCTAGAAACTGGTGTGCTATGGTTTAGACAAGTGGTCTGTGTGCTGGGTGGGAACTTGCAGACTAGCTGCACCCAGAGGGTGATAGGGAATGGCTCTTTTTCAAACAGGCAACCTATCACTAGTGGGTTCCCCAGGGATCGATATTGGGCCCAATGCTGTTTAATATCTTTTTAAGTCAAGTGGAAGGTGGGATCAAGTGTACCTGGATGAATTTTGCCAATGACACTGAACTGAGTGGGGAAGTGGACCCTTTGGAAGGGAGAGCCTCTTTGCAGGAAGACCCGGATAGCCTGCCCGAGTGGGCTAACAAGTACCTTATGCAGTTCAATAAGGACAAGTGTAAGGTGTTGTACCTGGGAATACAATCCAGGAGTACAGCATAGGCTAAGATCTACCTGGCTGGGAACAGCTCCGTGGAAAGGGACCTGGGGGCCCTGGTGGACAACAAGCTCAATATAGGTAAACAGTGTACAGTTGTGGTGAAGAAATTTAAAAACATACTGGGCTACATCAGCAAGGGCATCAAGAGCAGAGATAAAGATGCCATTATCCCACTCTATTCAGAACTTGTCAGGCCACATCTGGAATTCTGAGTTCAGTTTCAGTCCCCACTATGCAAAAAAGATGTGGACAGGCTGGAGAGGGTCCGGAGAAGGGCCACAAAAATGATCAAAGGACTAGGAAGCCATGAGAGGAAAGGTTGAGAGAACTGGATTTGTTTAGTCTTGAGAAAAGAAGGTTCAGGGGAGACCTTATCCCCATTTTTCAGTGTTTAAAGGGTGGGTATAAAGAAGATGAAGACTTCCTTTTTGCAAAGAGACATATGGGAAAGATGAGGGGTAATGAGCACAAGTTATTGCCAGGGACATTCCGGTTGGACACGAGGAAAATTTTTCGCAATGACAGCAGTCAGCCACTGGAATAATCTGCTAGGGAAGCTGTGGATTCCCCAGCATTGGATGCTTTTAAGACTCAGCTGGACAGGGCACTGGGCCTTTTTGCCTAGGCTTTTGCCATGAAAGGTTGGACTAGTTAATCCTTAAGGTCACTTCCAGCCTGATATTCTCTGATTCTATAATTCTAAATTTGAACTTCTGTTTAGCGGAAAAGCTGTCATATTTGAGGTGTTAATGTTTCCCTGACTGTAGAATCATGCAGTATTTAAAGTATGTGATATTCTATCAGTGCTGTGATATAGCTGGGTAATGGAGACAAGACTCTTGGAAACCACAAAGAAAGTCAGTGGCAAGCTAAAGACTTGGTGCCCAGTCCTGAAGCCTAATTCTGAGGCTTCTGATAGGCGCTTGGTTATACACTTCCATCGAAAGTTCTCATGACCTGTTTGTGAAGGATGGGGTTATTTTGGGTCAAACAACTAAGTGTCTCAACTATCAGGCTCTCATTTCCTGCTCCCTTGACATGGTCTTTACTGGAAACACATTGGGCAGAAAGGAAGCCATGGCAGGATGGGTGCTTTGTTGGGCAGGTCTTCACAGCCTGTTGTGCAGTTCACATTGCAATAGCTTATGGTCAGTGGGAAGAAAGCAGGAGTTGAAACTATTTGAAGAGTATGCTTCCCACCCTTTCTGCCTGCTCTTGCTCTGCCTGAAGCAACTTGTTTGATTCCATATACATTATTTTCCCTGTCAGAAAATGACTCTCACTCAAAACAGGATTAGGGAGCTTGGCAAAGAGAGGATGAATTAATTACAAGACAAACTAATATTCCCTCCTCCAGGAGTCTTGGCTTCAGTTGCCACCTCTGATGCTTGTTCTCTATAAATGGTATCTGGTTGGCCTGTGTTCCTTTTCATCTGACAAGATGACATCTTTTTTACTCCTGCTTTTGTTGCCCAGGTATACAGAGTTCAGGTATTGACAGATTAAAATAGACAATCTGTAGAACACAGTGACTGATGCTTTTAATCACACAGATTGTGGCATTAGATTGGATCCCGTCTAAGTTTAGACACTTTGAGGCCCCTAAAATATGAAGAAAGGCTCTCCAGATTTCTCAGTTTGTGAAGCAAAACAAGATCTCCATTCAGGTCTAAGGAAGTTAAATAACCTTCTTCACATATGTATTTTTGTTTTCTCTCTACTGAAGGAACCTACGGTGACAAAGGTCCTAAAGATTACTGAAATGAATCTGGATGTTACAGAGAAAAATGCAACATTTCAGCCTTGATCCTGTAACAGTTATTACATGTTCTTAGCCATGTGCACACCAAAATAAACACAGGATTTGTAGCATAATGCATCATTCTGTGATAATTTCAATAAGCTTCTATTACGTGATGAAGAAAAAGCAATGCAGTATACAGGGCATGCTTGTAGTTGATAGTGTTCTGTAGTGCTAGATTCTGCTACAACAAGTGTTGAAGTTGTCTTTATTCCTGTAGTTGATCTTTCCAGCACTGGGTCCCACCAAGTATTTTCAGTGTTGACTCTACCTGGGTAACTGTCTTCACAGTTAGGCTGAACAGACAGGATCCGAGCAGTCACTGTGCAAGTCATACAAGGTACTTACAGTGCCTTATGCCTGTCTTACCTCAATGTTGCTGAGAAGTTGAGGGTTGTTTACGCTATAGACCTTAGTGCTCTCATAAGCTGAGGTGCCCTGGTACTCTTTCCCAGTGAACAGGAAGGAGAGGCTGGTATGCCTTCCACAATTACCTTCAACATCAGACTTTGTATTCTGGCTGAAAAAATAAAGGGGCTAAAAAACCCCAAATGTGAGTACAGTCATCTTCCTTGCCTTCAGGTAATTGAGTAAAAACTCCATTATCTTGGCATTTTCTGTCCATAAATAGAAGGGACCTGTAGAAAACACCTTTCATGCTGGCTTTGCAAAGAAGTGATGTTCATTGCTTCTGTCTTGCCAGATTTCATTGCTTGATAGGTCTTATTGTTGTCAGCAGCCTTCAGTTAAGGATTATTTTGCTGCATATCTACTACTGCAATCAAAGATAATGGATGCTTACATGTATTATAAAGCAGTAAATAACACCAAGTTAGGAAAAAGGGGACACGGGCAATGACTGATGGCATAAAGGGATGAAAGAAGGTAAAAAAAGGTCAGAATTAAAATTCAAATATTGCTTCATGCACCTCACATGGTATTCTGATTCAGTACACTGCAATAGGGGCAGTGAAGGACCAGGATCTTATCCATCAGTTATTATCTGACCTGTCATATTATAGGTGCAAAATCCATCTAAGAAAGATCAGTCCCTGTGCGGATTGTAGGACTGAACTGACAGCAGATCTGAAGAAGGGTATCCTATATCTTGTGTTCCTGGATTGAATAGGTATTGGAGAGTTTTAGCTCTGGAGAAGATCCTTAAGACTGAGGCACACACCCCATCATTCTTCCATGTTCTTTTGTGTTTCTATGGCCTGATCTAGAGTTTCTTTGAGCTGATGAGAGACTTCTCATGAGCTGAGTTGAATTTAGCAGAGCTGTTGCTAACAGCTGGGAATCATAGAATCATGGAATGGTTTGGTTGGAAAAGACCTTAAGGTCATCTAGTCCCAACCCTCCTGCCATGGGCAGGGATGCCTCCCACTAGACCATGCCACCCAAATTGCATTTCCGTCCACTGTTTTAAGTCTGAATGAAAGCAAAATAAATGTTGACCAAAAGAAATAGTTAGACATTCCTTCTTCATCCTTGTCAGATTATTTGATAATGTTGTTATGATTATTTTCTCATAGAAAAATTTTAAAAAAAGACATGGTTCAATCTCTCATGAAAGACATTTTAACTTAATCAAATCTGCATTTTTCATTGGGGAAACCATTGTGTACAGTATTTTTTGACCAACACTATCTGAGGTAGTATAAAGGTCATTGCAATTTAAGAAAATGAGGCTTTGGATTAGTGTTCTGGTTCAGAGTTTCTGCTTTACAGCACCAAAAGCGCTGAGCTGGAAGAGAAAGAAAATTACAAAAGTAACTTTGTGAGCTCTTTTGTTTACACTGAAAAACCAAACCAAACAAACCTTCCTTCCCCCACAAACACCCATCTCACAATACTTTAAAAACAAGCAACTAGTTTCTGCTATCTTCATTTGCCAGAAGAGGACTTATAGCAATTACTTATCAACTTTGCTGGGTGCTTTGTGTTTTACAGTTGCAGAATTAATTTAAAGGTTTTATTTGAATTTGCAATTTGACTAATCTGAGAATGTTTGTTTAACATCCCTGTTTCAATAAGTGAATAATGGAGACAAAGCTTATTTTATTAAGCCTAATTTTATTTCTTTTTTTATTGTAGCCCATTTGTATCTTCTGTTTCCATATTTTAAATCAAATAGCCACAGTTCTTCATATTTATGCTCTAGTAAATGTTTCCTCATATGCAGTAATTACCGTAGAACTAAATTTATGCAAATGAGACATTTACTTCCTTCTACTGTTTCTTTGTATGGTGGAACAGTAAAAATGTGGATGAGTTGAGTTTCATCAGTTTTTCTACCAGGAAGATAGCAGGAATTTGGAAGTAAAGAGCGCTGCTTATTGGGGCATGCATTGTATCTTCTTCCTTTTAGGTATTTCAGACAAGAAAAGGATCAATGTTAAATATGATCAAAATTATCAAAATATCAGAGGGACCAGGGGTTTTGTGAGCAGGATTACAAACTAGCATGTAGAACGCTTTGATTCTGGTCTTAGCTTCCCACAGGTCGGTCCATCAGTAAATCGTTCAGTGTTTGTGTTTTCTGTCTTCAGTTACAAAGCTCCAATACCTCTTTTACCTCAAAGGGGTTTTTCACAGCTTTATATGCAGTTGTGCCATGCTTAATATGTAGTGACTGGTTCCCCCTTTGGCTGGATGTGGCTAGGAACGGGGCTGGGGCTGCTTCTGGTTCCACCTTTTCAACCTGGTGTGAGCTGGGTTTAGCAAGAGTTGTCTTCTGGAGAAGAAAGGAGCTGGATCAGAAAACATAGAGACTACCTGTATTTATTTTCAAGGCATAAGCTTACAAATACAATATTAATTTAAACTGACCTGTTACTGGCAAGTAAGGCAATTAGGCTCAGTTTATAATGAATCCTGTGTGGTTTCTTACGTATCTTTGTAAATGGGCAAAGCTTAGTTGCTTGTGAAATAGCGATGTTCATGCTAATGATATATATATATATATATATAAGTATATATATATTAATGAATATTTGGATAAGAAGTCTTACTTAAATACAGATTAAGTATTTACAATAGTTAACCTGAAATGTGTCACAAAAAGCTTGTGGAGTAGGTCTAGTTAGCAATTTCTTTCTATCAAACAAACAAGGATTTGTACTTACAGCTGTATTGGGGGCCCCCTGCAGCTCCTGTGCTAGGAAACTTATAGGCACTCAGCAAAAATACACTGCCCTGTACTGAACATTTCAATTTAGAACAAGAGAACAAATAGAAATAATGTTGTGATATGAGGGCAGAGGTCCAAGGAATTACTATTACTGTCTAACCTCAAAGAGAATAATAGCCCTTGTAAGTCTGTATCTGATAACACCCTTTTGAACTGAAGTGTTAGAGACCTGTGATTTTGCTATTGAAAATCTTTGCTTCTGTCTTTGCTGCTGTCTGAAGGTAGGTTATCTGATGGCCATGGTGATGAATTGTGCACAACAATAATGATTTATATTCTTATCAACACTGGGACTTCCTTTAAGTGCTAATGTGTGAAGCACTGCAGAAAGTACTGCTTTAAATACATATATATAGCTGTTGTATATATTTATACATCTTATTTCAATGGGATTTCATATCAGAGGTATAAAAAAATATCATGGGAAAAGAACATCTCTATATTATGACAAGCAAGGGATATGACTTTCCCTTCTGTGCCTTTTAAAGTTGTGTCTTGAACTGAATGGTATTTACTAAAGCTATTACAAAGGCAATGAAGCTGCCAGTAGATTTTTTGCAGTGGAACTGGTGGTGTCTCACCCTGGTGATTCAGGGCTCTACCAGAGAAGCTGAAAACCATGCTGCATTGCTCAGGAGACAGGTTTTACGTATCATAGGCTTGCTGTTACGAGCAACATTAATAGCTATCCTTTTCTGCCATCTCTGCAGAGGTATGAGACAACAGTCTCCCCCACAAAAGGCCTTGTCAGAGATGTGCCCAAGCACTGGGAGGGGTTATGGAAAAAACTTTATATGTCTGACAGTCCTGATGATAACCTGTGGTAGGAAATTAATTTTAGATTCCATCACTGCTATTTCAGTGTATAGTCAAAACACTCCAAAGGCCTAAGCTGTGTGAGCCTAGTGCACACGGTATTGAAAAGAGCTAGCACTAAAGCCATTTTTGTCTAAATCCCTGTGTTGCCGTTAACTTACTTTTATTATTGAACCCTGTTAAACTGAGATTGCAGACTGTAAACAGACATGAGCATTTCCTTACCAATTTCAAGTTCCCTTTGGAGATATGCCTGGTTTTAGTTTTAGGTACTGTATTAATACAAATAACCCAGATGAGAAGACACGGTCTGCAATAAAAATGTGTAACTGAAGGCTGGGTGCAGACTGTCATCAGCTGGTGTCCATAAGAAATGCCGTGATTATGCTACCTAGTAGATTGACAGCTCAATCCGTTCTGATCAAACATCTGAATATTCTTCTCCGTGGAGTGCCCTGAATTCTCTGGACCCGGGTCAATTTTGCCTTGCCTTCCGAGAGCAGAGGGAAAACCACGGCAATTCTTAATAAACTGGAGAAAGGCTGCTCTCTAGTGTTCAGTGATGGAATAATTCTGGGAAACGCTGGAGTCGTATTCCGCATATTGCAGCACGCAATCTTTGCTCAAATTTGATTTCGGCTTATTTGACTTTCAAAGGTAGTAACAATTTGATGGAGAGAATTTCAGAGGATATATTTGCTGAGCTTCTGTGACATTTTGCTATTTCTACTTGATTTTTTCCACCTACATGATTGCAATCCATCTCTGAGTGATTAGCAAAAGTTAAATCCTCCTGCAAGTCTCAGCCAGTTGCTAGAATGTGTCTGGCAGGTGTGAGGCATGCTAAGATGAGATTTTAGGTTTTTAAACAGGAGTAAGCAAAAAGACAAGCAAAGTGTCACATCATTCCTGCAAAGTTGGCAGGGATTAAAAATCCTATGGGAGACCAATCATCTTCATCTGTGTAGGGCACAGCAGACAGACGCATCTTCAGAGGCATTGGAATTTAATTGATTTCTAGCAGACTAAAACATGTCATATTCCAAGTTATACTTTGCTTCTTATCACTTACTGACATGTCTGCAATGTCCACTGTAGGACATAATTTAGTTTGGTCCAAGTGTTTTACTATTGCTGCTCTGTTAAGAATAAACAAGAAGAGAAATGAGAAATGCATATTAAATAATAGCCATAAAAAGGCCATAGGTCTTGAATTCAGTCTCCTTACCCTGCTTTCAAGCCAGAGGGCATTTAGAGACCCAAGCAGAAATAATGCTAAGTTTAGTGATGGAGTGATGAATTGTGCAAAAGGGTACATTTGCTTTGTTCATCCACTTAATTCTTTCATGAATTCTCAGTACTATTGAATTATCATGTATTAACTAATCTGATTATGCTTCATATCATACTTTGTGATATCTCTGTAATACCTACTAGATAAATTGAGGTAGCGGCTCTATTAGCCATTAGGGGCTGTGACTTCTGTATCCAAGTATGGATACACAGAATAGAAGGTAGAAGGTATGACTGGCAGTGACAGCCCATCCCTGTGTGACATTGCCTAAACTGTAATGAAAAACCTTCAAAGACAGAGACATCACAGTCTCAAGATGATCTGTTAATTATCCTCACCACTGTAAAGTTTTGCCTAATGGCTAGCTTAAATCATATTTGCTATACCTAATGCTTCATCGCTGGCGGTGTTCAAGGCTAAGTTGGACAGAGCCTTGGGTGGCATGGCTTAGTGGGAGATGTCCCTGCCCACGGCAGGGGGGTTGGAACTGGGTGATCTTAAGGTCCTTTCCAACCCTAAGTATTCTATGATTCTACTACTCCCTGCAGATGTGAAGATCAGGTTATTCTTCCCCTCTTACCATCAGCCTTTGCAGCAACATATCAAAGAATATCTGAGGACATGTGAGTGGGTTTTATCAAGCCAAACAGTGAGAATGAAAAATTAAGCTGATCAAGTCAGCCAGCCAGGTTTGCATACCTCGCTAGCAGCTCTACTGAGAGAATTAGGGTACTGTTAACAACTTCTCTTTCAGAGAAAATTCTATATGGTTTTAACAGAAAGGACACATCATTTGTAACTGGCAGTGTTGCTTCAAGGTTTTTTTTTTTTCCCCTCTCCTTCCCCTTTTATTATTTTAAGATTTACAATACTGTGTGCCACAATGGTAAAAGAAGTGGCTAAAAGAATTATTGAAACTCCTAACCTAGTGCTAGTTCCAACACTTTAAAAGCTGTCCTTTTGGAAAGGATGTTAGCTGGAGGAGTAATGGTTTTCCATCTGAGATGTTAGGTGTGTGAGATCATGTATTACTTAGAGGTCAGGTAAATTAGAGAGATTAGAGGTCTTGGGTAGGGCTGAAAACGTGTGAAATTATGCCTGGTAGAGGGGGAAAGAAAGAGAGTGGGTTAATTTTTGGGACAAGTCAAGGATGGATCTAGAAACAGATAAGCTTGCAGTTTGTTTGTTGGCTGGAATTGTTTAAAACCAGCAAATCTCTCCCTTTAAAAGAATACAGCTGGTCAAACTGTACTGGTTCAAGTGAAGCAAAAGACTGGTGTGGAGCTAGCGGATTCCTGACCCCCTGACACGCAGAGAAATGGAGGAACCACTTTCTGATCATTTCGGGTTTTGCCCTGCAGGCCCTGATGACAATCAGATATATGTAATTCAAAAAAGTCTGTATCTTTGAGAAAAGAATCCACAGAGAAGAGCTGCTTCCTACTGCTTTCCTCCCTGCTTTAAAATGGAGATGGGTGCTCCTGGGAGTAAGCCAGGTGCAAAATCCCAGTTCACAGAGCTATACAGGGAGGGAATTCCTGCTGCTGACTGACAGCTGGAAAAGCAGAAGCCATCAGAGTCTGCTAAGGCTGGCTCTCTTACCGGAGGGAGACTGAGGAGTTTGGACTTGCTGGGGAAGTAACATGCACAACCAGAGCTCTGGGAGAGCACGTCTGAGCAGCTGCAGGGAGTATAAAGTATCTCTGCCAAAACAGCACAAATGTTCTGCTGAAATGAGTTGACTAATAGTTTCCCTCTGTCCTGGTTTCCCACACACAGAGTCAGCTTTTTATTTGAGTTTGCGTGGCCCAGCTGAAGTTGGCACCACTCATCAGCAAAGCTGACTCTTACTCTTTTTTCCCTTATAGAAAATAAGTTTCCTTTTGCTTACCTTCAGGAGGTGGAGGCTGAATCTGATTCTCTTCAAGCAGCTCAGTTTAGCCCAGACAGAGAAAATGGAGGACCCTCTAGCCCTACTGGTACTGCAAGGGATAGGTGGCAAAGCTGCTGTCTTGCTGGTTTTGGAGGTAATTTGGGGAGCAGATGTTTTTTCATAAACATATTTTAATAATTCTTTAGAATCAGGGGAGCTAACGAGAAAAGCTACTTATCATATCAGAAGCAGCAAATGCCTGGCTTATCTTAAGTAGGATATGTGATAATTTTGTTTCTCATTTCAAGGATGAGAAGGTATGTGGAATTAGTGGATGGTGACATTAGAATCAGTGGTTCCATGTTTCAGTGAGTGTTTGGTGGGAAAGTGCCAGAAGAGAAATATTTACTTCTGCTATAATTAGAAAAGCGATCCATAGAAAATCTGAAGGTATCCAGCTTCGGATTAGTTCCAGGCTCTTGAAACCATTATCTGCCAGTGGAATAGAGTCCAAAGACCTCACTTGATTCACCATGTGTCAGAAGTGTAGAGAAGCAAAATGAATGCAGAAACCATGGAAGGTGTGTATCAGGAATATCTTGCCTTACAGACAACGTAACCTAGTCACCTTCTGCAGACCATGGGGAAAACGGGAGAGTAAAGGCATACCATAGAGTGAATATGGACTACAGAGAATTCTATTCCCTTTGGCAAACTATAACCACATCTGCCAAATGTTGACTGGTCTGATTTTGTCACACTAGTGCGAAAAGGTAAATTTCCTAATTAAGAATTCATGAAACAACTTTTGGAAGGATGTTGTAGGCAAACCTAGTCGGAATCAGAGTTTGGCTCTTTGCTGGTGAGCAGAGATTAACATGCTCCACAGCAGCATGGAGCAAAGGGTGCTTTCTCTTAACTCTGCTCTCTACAGTGTACAGAAGGCTCTGGTGACACACCTGACTCTGCTGAACTGTAAAAAGAATCCAAAAGTTCCTTAGTAAGGGGGCATTTCGTCTAACTAGATCAACAGTCTCAGCAGTGATGTGTACGCTACAGATTTGGGGAGGAGATTGCTCGCAGTTTACTGGGCTATCTGAACACACAAAATACCTGGTTTCCTTCTGTGTAATGCAAAATAGGTTCATATGGTAACTTACAGGGTAAATTTCATGAACTGACTTGAGATCATACTATAGTATCATCAGTAAAATTTGTGTACTGAATAAAGGATCTCACAGAGCAAAAAATGCTTTGAAGTCTAATCTAGATCTTAATTTGAAGGTGCTACTGAATTTGAGCCCTGTAAAAGACTTGCATTCACTCTGAATAAAGCATATAAACTATTTTTATCCGGTCCTACCAAAGAGTGTTTATTACTTTTTCCACCTCTGTGGCTAAACAGAAAACAGTCAGTCAATAATCATAGAATCATAGAATAGTTAGGGTTGGAAAGGACCTTAAGATCATCTAGTTTCAACCCCCCTGCCATGGGCGGGGACACCTCCAACTAAACCATATCACCCAAGGCTATCTCCAACCTGGCCTTCAACA
>JANRGW010018570.1:0-14505 GCA_024733675.1 Psilopsiagon aymara | reverse complement strand
CCCCGCAGAGGCTCTGCCTCCCTCACATCGCATGAGGCTTGGGCTTTTATACTGACCAAAATGCACACTTATTCTGACACAGGTGGCCAGCCTACATCAGAAGAAGTGGACAGCAGTATCTATAAGGGTCTGCAAGGGTCGGCAGAAACATGGATATACTTATATTTGCCAACCTCTAGTACCTCAGTATCACAGAACGACTATATAAAACGAGTTGTAGAACACCATTCACCTAAGACTATACGAGAGACCTTCCCACCAAGGGTTTTGATCCTGCACATACACCACCAGGAAAGCACACAATACATCTGCATCCCCCATCTCACTTCTCCCTTTACAGCTGCCCATTTATCATGAGGATCTGGGGGATATAAATCAGGCTCCTTTTCCTGATCAACAGGCCCTGGGTCAAAAGGACTATCCAGGTCAGCATCAAAATTATCAGGAGTCAGAATCTCAGGAGCAGCAACAGCAGTCTTATGAACATGCAGAGGCTCCTTTTCTGGAAGTGTCCGTAATTTTTCATCTAACAATTCTGTCCAATTGTCCCACCCATGAAGATCTTTCGGATGGGGTGTCTGGGGGGTAGACGATTCTTCTCCATTCTAGTCATCAGTCATTGGAAGAGACGATCCCTCCTCTTGTAAAGCTTGTCGTTTTATGTTAGCCCACACATTACGTGGATCAGGAGGGTATAAGTCGGGTTCTTTTTCAGGGTCTATCAGTCCTGGGTCAAAAGGGTCCTCTCCCAGTTTTCTTGACACTTCCCGTGCCACCTCTCTCATCATGGTACTTCTGCAAAGAGTTCTAACCTCTCTCCCCAGAACAGACATTTTCTTTGCAGTCTTATCCTCATCTATAACCACATCCCACAATATATCTCCAAAGTGTCTCCACTCCCCCAACTCAAACAACTATTTCGGATCACTAAAACATCCTTTTATTCCACCCAAACTAACTAATCCTGATAACTGCTTAACACAATCTACACTGCGCTTTTCTAAAAAAGGTTTAAATAAATCTAGGGCTACCTCCAGTACCATAGTCTTCCCTTAGTCTACTCTTATTGCTGGCACACGTCTCAAACTATATTGCAGCCTTTTCCAGCAGCCCTCGCAAACGGCGAACCCCTTTTGGACAGTTCAGGATCCCCTTGATCAGCACGTCGTACCCACCAATGCTGGACTCATCTTGGCCCCCCAATCGCTGTGTATCTGTGCTTTCTGCATCCGCTGCTCCGTCTTGACCCCACTTCAGGTCCCTGTTCAGACACCACTTGCAAGTGGCTGAGGAACAAAGCGTACAACTCAGTGTGAGTGATAAAACTATGTTCAGTTTATTTCATCTGAGAGTCCTGGTTATATACTCTTATGGGTTACACTAAGCAGTATATGATTAGTTATCTATGCATATTAGTAGACACTTGATTAGTTACAACACAAAAACTACACTTCTATTACCCCCCCACTCTAGCAGTTTTCTTGTTCTGGGTTCTGTTCCAAGCTTGTTAAAACTTGCAGCTGTGTTTCAAGGTTATAGTTATCAGTTCCTTCTCATTATATCTGTCTCTGCAACTTTCTGTACCAACTTGCTCAGTCCTTCTGCACGTACGCAACCTTTAGCAACCTCCAGGCAAGGCTGCAAAGCCTTTGGTTCATTACTGTCAGGCCTCTTCCATCCAACAATCAATAGTCTCATCGTGTCCATTTTCCAAGAGCCATTCCCCAACACCACTACTATCCAACTGCACACACATACGACCTCACTGCACACAATGACATGTGTGGGGCTTAGTCATTTGACATGCTTTTGACATAATTCTATTGAATGAAATAATGCACTCAGGGTTATCAAATCCTTAAATCAGCTTTTATCTTAACTACAGACTTAATTGTGACCCCAGGAACAAGACCCCTAACGTATCTCTACAGCTATTTCAATGAAACTTAACAAGCACCCTGTAGGTGCCTTGTGTTAAATCCCCATTGTTAGCCTACATCCTTTAAACAACAACAGTAAGAAAAGGCCTTTGATATCTGCGCTTCTGTTCCCCAACTGCAAGAACAAGAGAAGGCAAGGGAGTACTGCCTGTACACCTCTGACCAGCTAAAGTCAAACCCATCAGGAATAGGTGTGCCACTCATGCGAAAGTGCTCTCCTGTCCACATGTGGCTTCTCTCCCCACCACATCATCAGAGGCTAGTTTAATGGGCAAACAATTCAGGCAAACGCACAGTATCCACGGCTGTCAGCAGAATCCCCAAAACTAGGGCAAGGAGCAGAGAAGGGTCTGTCCTCCAGCACATACTTCACCATCTGCTCTTGCCCTCTCTCAGCACTCTCCATTTCCAGCACTGATCTCTGGACACTACTTTAGATGGCTGGGTTTTTTTAAACATAACAGTTGAAATCGCAGTTATAACATCACCTTCCACATTAAAAGTCTACCTCTGGTAAATAATAACAAATTAAAAAGCAATCAAGCTTGTGGCACAAAAACCTGGTAAACAGGGGGCTTCAAACAAACCCCTCCTTCTCCCAAACACCCAAACCTTCAGTTACTGCTAACTGAACACGGGCTGTAACTAACACCAGGGCACATACATAATAGCAGGGTACCAACATATATCCATTATCATTACACCTCTCGGGTGAAGGCAATATATGCCCTATCCCTGCGTTACTCACAGCAAAACAAACCACACAAGGGCTAAACAGAATGAATATAGAAGAGCTAAGCAGATCTCATTATAAGGGGGGTTTCATCTTAAACAGAACATTGCTGCTTTGAAACACTGATTTCAAGTCTGTACTATTCACACATATTCTCTGGCAGAAAACAACTTCAGAAAAGCCATACTAATAAAAGGCTAAAAAGTACTTACTTGTTTTGGTAGGTACTGATGGTCACATGTGTAGAATAGGAGATCCCAGGAGGAGTGTCAGCTTGGTGAATAGTCCCTCTTGGGAAATACAGCAGGTCACCTGGCTGCAAGAGAATGAAGGAGAATCGATTCAGGGCTTATGCTCAAACCTAAAGGCAGTCAAAAGAGAGAAAATACTCCCTGAGCAGACAGACTGCAAACATCTGTTCTTTAAAATCACAAAAGAAGAGAGATCCACCATTGCACACTTCAGTAACATAGAAAGAATACACTCTAAAGCCAGAAGTCCAATACGTTGAGCTTTCCAACTTAATGCCAGTATTTCCTATACACCAGTCTGAAAATAGAAAGCAAGCTTTTACCATGATAGAACACGCATACCCCAACTCAGCTGCATAAAGGGGATAAAGAAGCAGCTGAGATGAACCTGCTGACAAAACAAAGGGTTAACAGATGAGCAATACAAAGTGAATTTGGTAAAATGACATTAAAAGAAAATGTCAACATCCCACAAAAAAAGCCAAATACTCTATTAAGATGTTAATCTGTTACAATACTCTTGTCTCAAAATTCCAGTTAAAACACTGAAGCACAACCTTCCTCCTACCTATCTTCACTCTCACCTAAATTAAATCTCCACACTAATAAAAATTTAGATCCAGGGAAGTGAAAGATAAGAGAGAAGAGTCAAGTACACAAAATTGCCCCCAAGAAGGAAAAAACAGTTTCCTTACAGCTTCTCCTATAAACATTTATATAGTTAGATAGCGCAGTCAAAATACATATAGCTACCATGGTGAAATCTGATTACATTTTAATTTTACCATCCCTTAAATTCAGTCACATCACCTACTTAATGCCCAGTGAACTGTAACACAAATGCATTTCAAGTGAAGGCTACTTGAGTTCCCACTGCAAGGCCTCTCTAGATTATGAGGCTTCACAAGACTTAGCAAGATAAAGCCTCCTCATCCATTGCTCACAAGCTGTAAAGGATCACAGAAAAGCTTTGTATGATCTACTTGCTCTGAAGCAAGCCTGTCTCTGTCATTAATAAACTGACTGCCTTATCAGTGCAGGGACTATGCTAACCAACTAAGAGTATTTTTAATTCTCTTCATTTGCTATGTTGCACCTCCCCAGCAAGAAAATAAACTGTAGGAAGGGTCACACAGGGGAACAGCAAGAGCCCTGAACATCTACCAGAGGAGTGACAGACTAGTCTACAAAAGAATTTACTTAATGCTGCAGCACCCTATGCCTACCACTAAGAAGCCGGAATCATGATTTTTCCAAGCAGTCTTCACTGCAAAGTCCAGCTCATATCGATCTTATCTGCTGGACAGTCTCATCACCACCATTCACACGAGCCAGCAATCACAACACTGCCATTAAAATAACCAGAACCTTCAGATTAGAGGTAGCAACACCCAGGCTGTGGGAGGACAGAGGATATGACAGAAGCAAGGCAGATCTTATCACTTTGCTGTCTTCTTCTTAACTGGAGGAAGGAGGGGAGAACAAGGGAGAAGTGCCAGGAATTCAGAATGGAAAAAAACATAGAAAGAAGGCTAGATCACCTCCTGTCAGATGAGCTGTGCTTGACATCAGTAACAAACCAGCCACTGCCACAGCCTGTTGGGACCTTATACACAAACCAGCATGCCTTTGCTCTCACCTACCATGCTTTGGTGGGATGGGAGAATACCACCAGTACAGTCTTTAACTGGCCCATTTGTTCTAAACTGCCCAAGGATGGCAGACTGCAGGCAGGAATGCTAAAAAGGAGATAGGAAACACTCTAGCAAGATGTTTGGGCAGGGAATTAAGAGTCATCTGAGAGCATCCCTGTCAAAGAGAGCTTCAGACTAACAAGGAAAATACAACAGAAGAAATGGGTAATGAGAACTGCAGAACATCAAACAGAGTAAAAGTAACCCTAAAAAAACCCCAAACTTACATCACTTATAAGCCCTTTCCAGAAGCCAGTACTGTCACCCCATTAATGCCAGTAAAATGGCTTGTGAGAAACATAATCATTACATAAAAATCAAAGGCACTGAAGTCCAGCCCAAAATGTTCCCAAAATTAAAAAGGGACTTGTAATTTACTAGGCTTTGCATCACCCAATAGGTCATGACCATAGCAAACATTACCAGCTCATGATGTCAGTATCATATCGAATCTGTCATATAGAAACTACCTACAGCCAAATGCAGGTCTGAACAATGGGAAGAGCAGCGACCTTGCAGAGAGACCCTACAGACAGGCCACAAGGCAGAGAAACTAATGAGGCTTCCAACAGAGCAGAGCTGTCTGCAGGACAAACACCATGCTTCAAAAGCACAAGCACATAGAGCAGAATGGGACAAGTATCAGATTCACTGCTGTCAAAGGGGCTACATTCATTAATCTTCATAAAATGTCCTTTTTATTCCAAACAACAAAAAAGCAGTCATACTAGGCTGGGGAAAAGAAAAAAAACCAAAACCAATTAATACAGAAAATTAATATGGGGTTTAGTTCATGCTTTTGTTTAACAGACAAGGGTAAATATTTAAAACTGATTCACCAGAACAGTGACAACCTTTGGTAAAGCAGGAAGTCTTAGTGCATAGAATAATTAGCCTAATGGATTACTAACAGCATGTAAAAGCATTAATATGTTTCATAATCATTTGCTGCCACTAGCACAAGCCATATACAAGCCTAGGTTTTTCATGCACACAACTCCTCAAACAGGATTCAGGATTCAGGTGCCCAACTTGGAGAACACTGGAGAATTTCCAGAAATAACTGGTTTCTTGGTCTATTATTTAAATACTACAGCAAAGGAAACCTTAGCAAAAGGATGGGTTAGACAACTGTCACCCAAATCTCTTGTGCTCATGGTGTTTTGAGCACCAATCCTCCCCTCAACTTCACAGCCACCATCAATCAGAATACTGCCTTCAAGAAACAGACCATTTTAAATGTGACTACTTTTCTGGCAACCACAACGCAGGCCATATAAAACAATTCAATTATAATACCTTTAATGAATTCATGTGTGGGATTCCCAATCCTGTCTTCTGATTCAACACTATATTACCGAGCTAAAAGCACTGTTGGTTTATAGAGCAGCCAGTGTTTCTCACCTTCCAGCTGAAGGATAAACACCTGCAAAAGACCATCAATCCACATGCACACAGAGGCACTGCTGCCCCTCATGCATCCAACTGATCAGGAATTCCAAGTCATCTTCTCACTTGGAAAGTCTGTGGAACCATGCCAGCAATCAGGGATGGAAAGCAAACAAAAGTGACAGAAGCAGCTTTCCTGATAACAGAAGAAATAGATTTTACCTTCCTGCTCTCAGCACCTCCACAGCACAGCAGGATTCCTTTCACATTACTTATTAGATGCCGACAATCGAGAAATTGACATCTGAACTATTTCATTAGGCTCTAATTAGACAGCAACAGAGAGCAGAGTTGTGAAATGTGCCCTGTTTCATCATAACGCAGGCATTTGGAAATCACCATTTCTCTCCAGCCCCTTCAGTAAGGGCCAGACAGCTAACTCAAAAGCAATGCCTACCACAAACTCAAAATCTCAGGTAAAAGAGGTCTTATCACCATTCACTGACAAACAAAGCATCAGAAACATGCTGTGAGCATCTAGGGTTGATGACATACACCAGAACATTCCAACTATGGGGCTGCTGAAGAGCAAGCACAAAGAAAACAAAACTCTAGATGTATTTAAGGGAAATGAAAATAACAGAGCAGAAAAATAAAGGTAAGGGTTTGGGGCTTTTTGGTTGGTTGAAGAGGGACAGGCCAACTTTTTTTTTCCAATGCAGTGCCTATTTGAATGTTTCTTTTATAAGCTGATTTAAAATGCATTTGGACCACAGGACTTCCTTCATACCAGCCAATTCTTAAGAACAGTAGCACCAGCAAACAAGAACCAGCACAACCCATCTGCTTTTGTTATCTACCTGAAGAAAGGACAAGTGCTTAGTAAAGGAAAAAAAAAACTTATAGGTGCTTTGGGGTCTGAATGAAGTGAACATGAAGAAGTGCTAGAAATAGAAAGCTTCTGCAGGGTCAGGGGGAAACAAATCATCTTTTCATCTAATGGAAATACCGGTCTGGAAAGCACAGTTCATGTGACATTAACAGTAGATAAACTATTTTCAGTAAAATTATAGAAGAAAAATTACTATAAACACTGGCAAACAACTACTGTTAACTCTGTAGTAGGAAAAAAAGCCAAACATTTTTTCTATAGTAAGTTGGAGGAGAGGAGCAAATCAATGACACATCCACTGCCACTAGCAAAAGCCCCTGCAGAATTTCACAGCCAAGGTTGTGCTGCCCTACCTCAACATCATCGTAGTGAGGGGGAAGGCCCTGGGACCCTTGGGGAGTCATGTAAGCATTTGATCCAATAAGAGACCCGAAGTAGCACTCCAGCTTCTCCTGAATCTTCCGCAGCTCCTCCTTTAGAAAGAGATGATGCTGTTACCACTGAAGAGCTCAGCCAAGCCAGGCAGCCACCCTCCCCATTGCAATGCTACAGCCTCCCCCATCACTGGAGAAGCTGCTCTAGAGAACCATCACATGCCCACAGGAAGACAAGAGGCTGTGAAGGCAGATGCTCTGTACAAGTGTTTCTCCTGAAGTGAAGGCAATTTGTAAGCCAAGTCTGATGCCCCAACATAGCGTTTATGTTTGTTCTCTTCCTTGTAACGTTTCTAGGATGCACAAATAAACAAGACTAGATAGAGGCAAACCATTCTTCATCCTACAAACCACAGAACATCTGAAGACAATAAATACATGTAAGACGTGCACTATATGAGCTAGCATCAAAAAGAACATGCAAATGTTAGAGACCTTTTCCCAGTGACTCCAATTGTCTGGGTATACATACATAATATTATATACATAATAGATACATACAATATAATATTTGGGAACAAATATTCATCTACATCTCACATTTGACAGACAATGCCCCAATGGGATGACAGTCATATCAGCAAACTCTCAGACCTGCGCAAGTGCAACTTAAACCAGAATTTAGGTAGGTTCAACTCAAGCTGCGTGACATCAGCATAAGCTACACAACATTTCAACTTCACCCGCAGATGCCCCTGCAGCTACACTCAAACTGAGATCAGCCAGTGACACTGCTTCAAACTCAGATGCCAATTTGGGTCTTTATGGACCACTTCACAATTGCATTGTATTAACACTGAGGGAAAAAAAAAAAGGACTAACTAAATCTAAATACTTAAAAGCATGGAAATTCTCCACACACCTGTGCAGACAACACTATCTCACTCTCATACATGAAGACTGCAAAAGCATCAGAAGTAATACGAGAGAACACTGAGCCAAAAAAGGGTGGAACACTTCCATGGTATAATTCAGACCCAGCCACTGGCAAGAATGGTGGAGTGTCCTGGAAACATTTTACATGGTTTCTTCCCTTGCTTTCCATTAAAGGAAAGCAATACAAGGAAACACTGCACAAGGAAACAGTGGGGCAGAAGTGATAATTTGAGAAGACACAGATACACAATCAATTTTGAGCATTCCTTTTTCTAACCACGTATGTCACAAAGCAAAAAAACTGTTCTGACACATAAAAAAAAGAAAGCTTAGTTTTATAGCAGAAATCTGATTTTGTTCTTACTAAAGGGAATTGAAACAAGATGGGCTGTGCAAAACTAGAAGTTTAAATTATAACAGTTCATGTACAGACTTCAGCAGGCCACCCCTGTCCCCCCAGGGTTTACTGGGGCAGAGATGATGCTCTGTCTAGCATGACTGAGGCAAAGCATATCACATTATAAGCATGCATTGATTACATGCAATCAAGCAAACCAACCTTAAATCTCTGAGGCTGATGAAATTGTATCATTGCCTTTTTCCGGTCAAAAACATTCTTCAGCTGCATGTAGTTCACTTTGCCTTCTTGATTTAAAACTTTCTTTTTTTCCATTCACACATCTGCAGATATTTAGATCTCACCCATAGTACAGACACTGGCCACACAGTTCCTTCAGATCCGACAACTGGAACAGGGACTGTTAGTAGGCAGCTAGCATGGGATTGTTCCTCTGAATAAGCAATGGCTTCTGCTCCCAATACTCCCTGAAAAACACCTCTTGTTTCATGGGAGAGATCAAGCTTTCAGAGAGGCTGTCTGGGGTCTCAAAACTCATGACTGATGAAGAACCTGCTTCCACCTTTGCTCCTTTACACTGCGCAGGCCCATCTTTTCCAATTTCACCATGCTTCCCTCCTTTCTTGGGCATGTTCCTGTTGAAGAAGAGAGGGAACCAAAGCAGTCAACCAGCAACACAACCTCAAGAGCTCATGAGCCCAGAGCAGCTCCTCTCGCCTTATTCAGTGGGATAATCAGAGCAAGCTGGGAACAGCTCTGCTTCCTGATGCCCACTGTGCACTCCCAGCAGCAGAAAAAGGAAAGCCCACAACAGGCCTCCAATCCTCTCTAAAGCCTCACCAAATAGCAAAGAGCTTTATCTGGAGCCACTGCTCACAGAAGCTCAAATCCCACAACTGAGTTTATACTAAAGAAGATGGAATAAAACCCAATTGGCACTCAACAGTGTTGGAGACAAAGCTTTAGCCACCGAAGCAGCTGCAGCCTTTACTGATTCCGTATCTCACAGTCTCTCTGATAAGCCTCCACAGCGTGGCACATTTTTGAGCCTCGCACTCTGCCTTCCCCCCATCAGTTATAGTATCCCAGAGCTGGACACCTATCGCCTCCCACGTGGATATTTCAAACCGAAATATCCGTTCCGACCCCGCTAAATAGCCCCTTCTCTTCACTCCATTGGAGTACCCTTTGAGCCTATCTTCTGCATATTTAATCCCTCTCTTTGAGAGGATGTGTTGGAGGAGACTGAGGACAGCCGTCTCTTCCTTTGTTTGAGCTGCCCCCATTCCTCCCCGACCACCACTTGCCTTTTTTGAAGTGGACCCTTTTTCGCAGAGATACCTTTCTCCTGCGGGACGCGCGTCCTTTCACTACTCGGCAGGGCTGCTGCAGGCTGCTTTTCGGTCGGCTTCCCACCCGTCAGGTCTTCATCACCGAAGCAGCTCTCAGGAAGCAGATCTGAGAGTCCCCGTTCCGGCGCCACTTGCGGGGGATATGGAACAGCACACAAACAACCCATGTTATCAAACGCTAAACAGTTTATTGTGAAAAAGGACACACCTATATACCCTAACAGTACAGGCTAATTAGCATTTGACTGGCTTACACAAGAAGACGCCCCTTAACAACAGGCCTTCTTTGTTTCACAAATAACCAACTAATGTTCTCACCAACTCGTTAAGTCGCATATTCCCTGCAGGTGTTGTTTAGGCCCCGACCTCCTTCTTTTCCCAGCTGCCATGTCTCAACTCTTACCTTGTTGCCTTGGGCCCGCATGTCCTGTTTATTCATTCTGTTACTTCAAAGGCTAGATAGCTCACATGCCCCTTAACTGAAAGAAATGCCTCCACACAACACCTCTTTACAAATGCTGGAATCCACCTACCCAAATGATTTACTGACAAGATGCAGGAGGGGGTGGAAAAATGGGATGGGATCAGAAACTTCTTCCTTGAAATGCATTAACACTGGGGGAAAAAAAAGGCACAATAAAGACTTCCCAACACCTTTTTAGCCAGAGCACAATGGAAGAGAATGTAAGGCATTTCAAGTGCAAACCCAACCAGTTCAACTTGTGTGTGTGCTCTATGTCAGTGGTGTATTTTATGCTAAACTCTGCTAGTTTATACAGCATAAACCAACATTCACACAGTCGTATAGTTATCAGCCTAAAGCTTTAACAAAACCTACAGAGAAGGCAGCTACTGCAGTGAGGCAACACTGACACTGATACAACAGCATGCACTAACATCTACACAAAACAGTGAACAGAAAACATAGGTGAAAGGGGCACAGAAAGACAGAGGCCAAGGGACAGAATAGATCCCTGTGAGGGAAGGAGCAGTACGCAACCACATTCAGCAGGATGATTCAACTGGCAGGAGGGCTACAGCAGCTTCCAAAGGAACAGAAAAAACACACAGCAAACTCCCTGCAGGTGAAGCTGGCTCGAAGAACATAAAGTAAGGACACCTGCTTGAGATCTCAGGCCCTGGGAACAATTTTATGCTAAATTATATGGCAGTGCCAGGCATCGAGGGATGCTCACCAAACAGTGGCAGAAGCCCACACCTCAGCCTCTGAAGTCGTCTCCATACTCTATCTTGAATGACCATGCTTAGCTAAACTAAGTCTACAGAAGAGAGGGGACATTGTTAGGCCTTTCTGCAGATGCTAGGCATTTACACCAAAAAACTAAAATCACAAGGATTCTGCTTTCATTTCTGCCAAGCTGTCAAACTTTTTTGGCTTATGTAGCTTAAGAAAAATTTTTTCATTCAAGTACATTTAATTTTAAAGTTGGAAGTCATTTAATTTCTTTCCCCAGGTAGATAATACGCCTGGTACCATCATGGAAAAATAAAAGTTAATTTACAAAGAGTTTACCTACCAAGTTCTCAAGAAAGTTAAAGTACAAATCAAGGAACGTAGGTCCAACAACATAATATGTGCAGGCATACTTGCCATGACTTTAACTCTGCACCAGCATTTCAACCCCCAGAACGGCGCAGAGCACCAGGCAGCAGTAAAAGCCTGCCCAAAAAGCCAAGTTTAGTATCCTGACAAAGAGCCAGCACCATGTCCCCTAGCACAGCAGCTTGCCTGCTAGGGCTGGGCTGGCCAACTCAAACTGACTCTGGGCATGTCTGAGCAAGTTTGGGAAGCCAACATAAGGAGTTACAGTATGCTGATGCCTTCATTTTGAATTACAAAAAAATAAAACTCAGCTTGACCCCCAAAAATAAAAGCTCTCATTTATTAAGACACTTTTACTTACGCAGTTCCCTTATTATGAAACTTATACTCCAGTTCTGATAGTTATACACAGTACTGTTTGCCCTGTGCAGCACGATGCAGGTCCCTCACTGATCCACTAACTCTTGGGCAGTAGTTCCTATAACATCCTGTACCTCAACAGTAACCTGGAGCCTCCCTTGTCCTGCAGGAGGAAATCCACATCACCACCTTCCTAACAGAGCACACATTCCTGGTTGGAGCAAGCTACAGTTTTCTAAGAGGCAAAAAAATGCTTATCACTCAAAAAAACCTGAAAATGAGTCCCTAGTCGCCAGCAACATCTGAAAATGCTGCCGACACCAAGATCTACACCTGATATCCCCAAATGCCAGAAACACAAATGCAACCAACCCCAAATTGCCAGTTTCAAAGTCCAGACCTAAATCTTTCATATCTGTCATCCTCTCAGCTCACTCCCACTGTATTTAACAAAAACATTCAGGTATGTACTATTTACAGAATGCAGCGTCACTTACACAACGTGCTGCTCCATCGTCTTTTGTTGGTTGTAACAACTGTAGAACCACAAAATGGTTTGGGATAGAACAGATCATCTAGTCCACCCCCCTGACAAGAGCACCTTCCACTGGACCAGGTTGCTCCAGGCTCCATCCAACCTGGCCTTGAACACTGCCAGGGATGGGGCAGCCACAGCTTCTCTGGGCACCCTGTGCCAGTGCCTCAGCACCCTCATCAGGAGAAAAGAACTACTCTTGTACCTAACCTAAATCTACCTTCTTCCAGTTTAAAACTGCTGCCCCCTGTCCTGTCACTACCTGCCCTGGTAAAAAGTCCCTCTCCAGATTTCTTACCGTATTTAACTACTGAAGGTCTGCAATAAGGTCTCCCCAGCGCCTTCTCCTTCCCAGGCTGAACAAGCCCAACTCCCTCAGCCCATATTCACAGCAAGGGGTGCTGCAGCCCACAGTCATCTCTCGGACCCTCCTCCGGACTCGCTCAAGCATGTCTACATCCCTCTTAGATCCCAGAGCTGAATGCAGAACTCAACGTGGGGTTTTGCCAGAGTAGATGAGCAGAATCACTTCCCTCCACTTAGCAGTCACGCTCCTTTTGATGCAGCCCAGCACACAACTGGTTGCCGAGGTTGAAAACGCAGACTGGGGCTGATACACCCAACTCCTTCCCTGCGGGTCTAGAGAATAAACCACACCAACAGAACGGACCTGCTCCGCGCGAGAATTATTTAACATCGGTGTTTTCAACTCGTACTCCACATGGCCCCGTTCATGAGTTCAGGCCCCGGTGCTGGCTCTGAGCTCCCTCTGAAGCTGTGGGAAACAGCATGGCTCAGAGACCACGCTGCTCCCCCACCGCACGGCAGCACCCAGAAGGGAAAACCGCATTAACCCGAGCTCCCAGGGGCAGCCAGCGCTCCATACCTGCAGCTAGCCTCCCGGCCACGCTGCCCGCAGCCGCACCCGCAGCGTACACGGTGTCGGTGCCTCAGCAGCTGTAAACCCTTCAGATCCCCACCGTGTCAGCCACAGCGCGCCCAAGCACCAGGAACGCTTCCCCCCGCAATACAAAGGGGTACAGGACCCGCTCCTCCCGCCGCCGTCACCCCCTCTTCACCACAGCATCCCCGCCCCGCGGCGCACACTCACCCGGGAGGCGACCGGAGAAAGTAGCGACGGAGAAAGCGGGGTGGAAGCGCCGGGGCCATGGGAGGCAGTACCGGAGCAGCCGACCGTGGCTCCGCTTGAGAGCCGGGATCTGCCCGCGCGGCTTCAGTCTCCTTCCGAGTCCCTCGGCGGTCTCTGCCGCCTTTGCGGCTCCGAGAATCGCGTCGTTGTCCCCTCGTGCTGGGGCCGCGGGAAGCAGCGGCTAGAAGGATGAGAAGTATGAACGGTGCTCGCAGGGGTCCGGGGTCCGCATTTCATTGCCTTTAACCTCGCGGAGCGGAAGGAACGCGATGATACCGCCCCCAGCCTATGAAGCTTTAAAGCGACTTTCACCTGAAAGCAATCTAGAGGGAGTTGTTTGGCCTATAGAGCAAATTACACATCTGTATCTCCACTAAAGCTGGAGATCACGCTGATTAAATGGGATATGTGACGTAAAACATTGTGGTTATTTGTATAACGTTTGACTTCATGCACACAAAAGCGCCTGGGTGTTAGCTGTATTACTACTTCCTGGACCAAAATCTTGTTCCACAGCCTGTCTGAGGTTCCTCAAAGAAATCTTTGGAATCCTCACTGTGCACATGAAAACCTCTAGAAATACCATTAGTTACCCTCATTAAAGATGTCCCCTTGTAGTCGAATTTACAGTGCTGAAAGACATCAGGAAACTTGTTCAGTAGACTTTGTGAAAGGTTTGATCTCATGTACTGACAACTTGAAGCATACAAAGCAGAAATGCAACATACAAAATGCACCAGGAAAAGGCGCCTTTTAGAAACCTTGGCAGCCTTACATTACATGGCTAATGTAAGTAGAAAGTTAGATGGGCCCTAAGTAAGTTACTAGAATGACCTTGTAATGACAGGTAAAAGAGGGAACCCTGTTCTATTACCTCCTTATGGAAGGAAATAATCTAACAATCATAGAATAGTTAGGGTTGGAAAGGACCTTAAGATCATCCAGTTCCAACCCCCCTGCCATGGGTAGGGACACCT
>JANRGW010018569.1:0-43671 GCA_024733675.1 Psilopsiagon aymara | reverse complement strand
TTGGACAGAGCCTTGGGTGGCATGGTTTAGTGGGAGGTGTCCCTGCCCATGGCAGGGGGGTTGGAACGAGATGATCTGAAGGTCCTTTGCAACCCTAACTATTCTATGATTCTATAATTCTATATCCCAAGGTCAGAGGTTGGCCTAAGCCTCGTGCCTCTTCAGAAAACTGCCACATGCTTGGCTGGAAAGCAACAGAAGTGCTCCTGGTGATGAGAATGGTTCTAGCTAGCTGGGGCAGTCAATTCCCTTGCCTGTTTATCAGTGTTCTGGGCCTGAAAGGCTGATAGAAAGTGCTTCCTGATCAGCATGATAAATGGAATTTTGCATGATAATTATGTTTACAGCAGGACAGATGTACTAATAACACGTTCTCTAAAGACTTCAAATGAGCTATAAAACAACCAAATCGCTGCTGAAAATGCTGGCAGCAGTAGTATCAATTGTGTAAGTTACAGCTGGTAATTGTCTTGTTTCATTTGAATGAGGCAGTCAGCTATTAATGGCTTGTGCTCTGTAGTACCAAAACAGCAGACTGCACCAAATTTGTCAGTCTAGATAATATAGTTATATATTAGCAATGCATCCTAGTGGACATACTGTAGTGGCTAGGGAGGGGAAGAAGTGTTACAGTTAATTTCTAATGCTGTTTCATCTTTTCTATCAAAATACTTACGTGCCTTCAGGAAGAGAACTGATTTTTCTTATCTACAAATTGTTTGATGTGAGACAATGCCTGCAGTAAAAAAACAAGCTCTCTTTGTGGTTACTGAGGATTGAAATGGAACATGACTAATTAGCAGTCTTGTTCCACTTATTTCTTCCACACTGGTGATATGAATTAATATCTTACCCTTGTTTTTATGTGTAGGAAGGATCCCGCTGTTCTTCAAATCTGTTACAGAGCATGCAAAAGTGTGCAAATGCATAGATACATATATATATTATAGATGTGACCTGAAAACCTGTTAGAATGAGTTATGAAGCCTACTTTTTAAAGTAGCAGTAAAATGAAGTCCAGGTTGGTGATCGTACTACCTAATGTGCCAGGTTGACAGTTAAATAAAGATCTTGTACATAACTAACCAAATTTAAAGACCTGCTGGTCGAAGTTGAATTACTTTTTTGTGACATCCTAATTCATTTGCATTCCCAAAGCGTGCTCGTTTCATCTGCTTTAAGTTGAGCTGCCGATAATATCCCAGAGGAGTGCATTTCTAGCAGTCCTAACCCACATTGACGCTCTGTCTGATTAATCTGTAAATCCTTCAAAATTTCTCTCCCATGCTATTACATCAAAGCATCCACGAGTAAAACATGTGAGCAGAATCCTGAATATGTTCCCATAGCATGAGAAGGACCCTTTGTATGTTTCATTAGGCAGTATTTTGTGATTTTTTCACGGGGAAAGAGAAGTTTGACTTTCTAAAGCATGCAGGATGTACTCCTGTTCCTTGCGCAGCAAAAGAGAGCTGGTGGCCTGGAAAAACTGCATGGAGAGTCTCTGTAAAATTGTCCTTGGTTCCTTGTAACCTTTCATCAACTTAATTCATTGCTAATGAGCTGCAAGTTCATTGCAATTCATTGCAGAGCTTTAAAATTTCTACCGAGTCAGATGACAAAGTGCCTTATGTTATCAAGAAAAAGCTATTGATTGATGGAGGACTAGGCAATAGTGCAGCTCCAAAAAAAGTCTTGGGCCCTTTGTCTTTAAAGAGTGATGGTGGAAGTGCAGTATCTTTGAGAAGAGAAAGGAAGGGGGAGACGCGTAAACCAGGAAATCTTTGTTAGCTTACATCTGTATAGGTTTTATCCCTATTCCTGCTCACCTTGAGGAAGTGGTAATGTGATTAATTCATACCAGGCAGATAGGCAAAGCCTGAAATATCAAATATATCAATTTTTGCATTGGCTTAGTATTTTTGCTATCTCAAACTAAGACTCTAAAAAGTTCATGTATATTAACAAATGAAACACCAACCAGGAAAAATACCCCAAAACCTCCAGGTCTCAACTAAAGAAGAGCTAAATAATTTTTGCATGTATAGTCATGGCATTTGCCATGTAAAGGTCTCTTACTCTGCCTAAGGTTGTACTTAGCATAGCTACAGCTGTAACTGCAACGCTTCTCCTGCCAGACCCTGGAAATCATTCATACTAAGTCAGGGTATGGCACCTCAGCTTTGAGAGGACCGGCTGCATCAGCTCAGGTTCCTGTGTTGGGTGTTTCTGCAATCTGGTGCAGTTGTTTGCTCCTGTGCTCCCCATGCATTTGGAGATAGGCAACTCAGGCAGCCAGCTTTGACTGCTGGGAAGATTTGGAAACGTTGAGTTGTGTCTTACACCCTTCTAAAACTTTTGTTGGAAAAGCTTATGGCAATCCTTTTTGAAGAAGGGGAGTTCCATCGTCAAACACGGAACTCTGGAAGCCATCCCTGCTTCTGCTAGGCTTTGGAAGCAGAGGTGAGAGATCCACTAACAATTGCAACTTTCCTGTTATTTTTGGACTTTTTGTCCCCATTTCCTATGTATATAGGCCCCCATCTTAAGTAATGTACAGGGTATGTAAGCTCACCATAAGCAGCATAACATTTGTGTTGACAATTTGTTTGTGATGAGAAGAGCTGGATAACTCCCAGGCTTCTGGTAAGGTCAAGGAGTGAACCTGTTCTGAGTTAATCACCTCTTCCAGAAGATAGGTTGCAACTAGATTATTAATGGCTTCTGTATCTATTTGTTTTCTTACATGCATTGCAGATTAGATCAGGTCAAGGGCTCAAGAAACATTTGAAGTGGGTCACTGTGACATTAGAATTAGGTCAATTAACTTCTTCCCTTCTTCTTTGCATAATACGAATGTAACGTATGTTTTGGGTGTGCTGGGGAGAGACTGAACATGTCAGGGATCATCACTGGAGTTATTTGTTGCAGCAATCAGTGTGCTTTAAGAGGGTAGCCTGAGCTGCTGCCTCTGGTTCTTCTGGCATGGCATGGCTTGGCTGTATGTGGAGATGTGCACATAGCGCTGACATGCGTGAACCAAGGCAGGGAAGCTTGTCAAGTATGTAAACTGAAATACGGGTCTTGTGCTGCCTTCTAATAATTCTGGTCTTAAACCAGCCCTCTAAGTTTCACTTTTTTGGCCAGATTTGTCACTATGAGATGCTTTTTATTGCTCAAATATTGGTAGACCCAGTCTAGCAGAGTGCTCTGGAAGCTTTCCTCACTTCTGTTATGTTGTTGAATCTGCTTTTAGGATAAGACAGAATAAATATTTCAGATCCAAGTGACTTGCAATGATCATGTAGTCCAACTGCTTGACTACTTCCAGGCTGACCAAAAGTTAAAGTATGTTGTTAAGGGCGTTGTCCAAATTTCTTGGATTTCTCCCTCCCCTCTCCCCCCCCTGCAAACTGGTTGAAAACTGATATCTCAGTTCTGGCTGTCTGCTGGACAACCAACTAGTTGGCACCCAGAAAAAATCAGTTCTCTAATAAACAAGTAATTTTCTAAGTAGGACACTGCTCAGATTACCAAAATAAGCAGTATTTCTGTACATCTAATAACCCAACACTTACGACAATGTGTGAGGAACATAGGAATATAAAGGGCCATAAATCTGGGACCCTTTCAGGTCTTCGCATCCAGCTGTTTCTGAGTGGTAGAGCAGTGTTTGTCCTGTGAGTGAGTGGGAATGGTGTGCTTGGAAGAGGCTCCGCAGTCGGGAGTAGGGGAGATGCTTTCTCAGCCTCCAGCCTGTGCCAGTTGTCTCATATGCTTCTGGGGAAGTATTGATCCTGGGAGAGGCAGTTCCTCAGCCTGTAGATAGAGGCTGCATTTGCGAAGCCATTGAAAAGCTCATGCCTGCTGGATACTCCCTGTTGTGAAAACAGGTGGGGAGGTTTCTTGGCAAGCTTCTCTAAATATTGGACACTACTGTGTCACCATACATCAACAGTGAGCAAATGATACAGCTGCAAAAGCATATGTTACCAGTATTAGGGGTTCTAAAAGATGCTGGAGAGGGACTCTTCGTTAGGGACTGTAGTGATAGGACAAGGGGTAATGGGTTTAAACTTAAACAGCGGAAGTTCAGGTTAAATATAGGGAAGAAGTTCTTTACTGTGAGGGTGGTGAGGCACTGGAACAGGTTGCCCAAAGAAGTGGTTAATACTCCATCCTCGCAATGTTCAAGGCCAGGTTGGACAGAGCCTTGGGTGACATGGTGTACTGTGAGGTGCACCTGCCCATGGCCAGGGGTTTGGAACTAGATGATCTGGTCCTTTCCAACCCAAACCATTCTATAGTTAACCTATTATGGATCTTGTTACAACATACTGCAAGTATGTTTTAAGTAAGGCATAAACAAATGCAGTATTTAAGTAAATACATCTTTTTTTACTCAAATATCTTTGGCATTAAACTGTGTGTGGAGTAACACATTAAACTCTGTGTGAGGCAAGAAGGCATTAATCCCTGTGGATGTAATAATATTTAAAATTATGGTACTGAACTGTCTTGTGTTATCCCAGATATCCAAAAGTATACTTGGTATTAGATACCTAAGCTATCCAATATTTGATTTCTCTGAACCGTATGAATCATCTTGGGCTTTAGCAATGCATGGCCATGGAAAGGAGGTCATTGATTCTTGGGTATGTAAGGGGATGGTGGGAAAAGTGCCTGAAATTTGTAGCACATGTGCCCAGAACTAAATCCAAAGTGTGCATCAGTAAGCAGTCTGATTGCCACCACCTGTGCCAGCATTCATAGCTCATGCGTGAAATGCCTCATGCTAGCTTTCGCTCGTTTGGTTTGGCATTTGTGTCCTGCTCACATAGAGGGGCAGAACACATCTTTTCCATCAAAAGAACTTTATCCAGGCAATTTGCAGTGTCTAGGATACTTTTTTTTTAAGCAGGGGGGCTTATCAAGTGGCTGTTCAGGATCTCTTCTTCTGCGTCTAATGTTAAGATGGGGGAGTATGTTTTCCCAGATAGAACATGTGCATCTGGAGGCAAGAAGGGGATATGAGGTTGGGCTGTACGTAATCTAAGAAATACCGCAGATGAAATAAAGGAAGACAAACAGGAAAAGACAGCAGTTTTAATTGCACAGTCTTGTATACAGGCTAGAATTGAAGTCTTTTTTTCAGATGACTTAGCAGAGCAAGTGTATCATGTATCTATGGCATATAGCCTTGACTTGCAAGTGAGTTTCTTACTTAATTCCAGAACTCTGGCTGCTCTGAAGTACAGCATCATGGGATTTGCTACTTCAAGGGCTGGCCTTGCAGCGTGTCTTACTCAAGTACTTGGTTTACAAGTTGGATTCTTCCTTTGTTTTCTCAGGAGTAGGTATCCTTAGGATGTGACTTGCAAGGACCAATGTTACTTTTGAACAGACCTAAATATTAATCATTTTATAACACACAGAGTTTGTCAGGCAGAAATGACACATGAAGAATCTGTTAGTTTAATGTTGATCAGGCAAAGGTTATTATGGTTTGGGATTTACTGTAGATAAAGGACATAAAGATGGAGAATTTCTATGTTCTTTACAGTGTTATTGTGTCTGCTTTGGCAAGCATCCTTGTTTTCATAAGGACAGATAATTAATCTTGTTTGCTCCTTTGCTAGATTTGAGTGTCTTTAATTAAGCTGATGACCATTGATGTTATACCATGATAATATGTGTTAGGTTGTGAGGCAATGGCTGTTCTCAAAGATGCAGCTATGGCAGTGTGCGGACATACTTAAATCACTGTGCATAAGCCTTCTGAAAGCTATCACATTGCTGCAGAGTCAGTAAAGTGAAGGCAGTGAATCTGTAAATCACTGGTTACTGATAATAGAGGATGTAGATTTTAGGCCCCTCAGAATCTGTGAATGTTCTGCTGTCTTCAGACTAATCTTACAGAACTGCAGCTGCAGCTCCTCATTATGGCTTGGGTAGAGCCAGCAGTAGGAGGATTGGGTGCAAGGCAGCTGCCTGCAGAGGGAAGGTGGTGGGTTTCAAACAAAATCTATCTTTGGTGAATTGGGAATCTAGCTGGGGAGAGAAAAATGAAAGGGCCTCCAGAATCAGCAACATGTGGTGACTGCTCTTCCAGTCTCCTTAGACTCAACCACATTTTTTTCCTTCACTAGAGATTTCATATCGATGCCCAATTTTGAATGCTCTTCCTCCCAGAATCATGTCTTCTAGCAAGACGAGTAATTAATATATCAAGATAAATTGTGCAAGATGCTATAAACCCTCGCCCCCAAAACTAGTTCTACCATACCTTCTGTTTCTCTGTGCACATGCATATACATATTCACACTATATAAATGTTGTCAGTGAACAGCTTGCTTCTCTGCAACTGTAGTGTAAGTCCCGTGTCTTCGCTTTGCTGGTACTCTTGTTTTTATATTTGATACAACCAGACCTCTGGGACATTGGGATAGAGCCATGCTAGAATTTTGTGGGCCCTTTCAAGAATCGCATGTGTAAAGCTACATAATAATTTGTGAACAAAGCATTATGTTGAATTGTCACACTACGAAAGAAAGGTCAGTGGGATACTTCAGTATTGTCATGTTGATGGCTTTCACTCTTTCTTAATTCTTTCGATTTGTACCCTGTATTTGACATCAGTATGGTTTGTATACTACAAAAAGTAAATATCCTACCTTTGGGGTGGCAGTGTAGGTATTTTTTACCCTGAGACGTTTTGTGCAGATAGGTCAGCAGGCAGCAGTTTGAGGCTTTTGCCTTGTGTATTTTGAGGCTTCTGCCTTGGGTGTTGTGGGAGGATGGCAATGCAGTTGGGATACCAAGTGCAGGAGAGACATATGATTTGGGAAGAGTCTAGCATGGGGGCATGTTCATGTCTTAGCTCTCTCCTTGTCCCTTTGTTGCCTGCCCATCTTCCTGCATACCCCTGAAAGGCTGATGGAGATCAAGGAGGCATGTCATTCTCCTAATTATTGCTAGCCTAAGGTTTGAAGGTCTCTTTCCTTGCAGTATGCATCCCAAGAGGAGCAGGTTGTTGGGGGTCCTGCTAGCTCAGGATTTCTGTGTCCAAGACTTTCCTTTGGAGCCCACTGCTGAAGGCTGTGGTCTTAAACCACATTTGCATCCTGCCCACACATAGGTGACACCTAAATGGAGGTCTCTTGGTGTATGCTCTCTGTGTATTTGGGTTGGGCTGCTGAATTAACAAGATAACCCATTTTCAGCATGCGCCAGATGTTTTTAACTCCTGTTGTGGACAGCCTTGCCAATACACTGTGCAGCTTGGAAGTCCTGAATGGAGTTTGATGTTCTTTGTAGACACTGGCTCCGCTGCATAATTATGATAGCATGCAATTAAAACCCACTTCATATCAGTTCGGGTAGCTCCTGGAAACTCTGTTTCCCATAATAATTTTTAATAGTCTCAGGGTTCTTTTTTTCCTGGGTTTGTCTTCCTGCCATATTGGCAAAAGATAGGAAGAAAATGAGCTGGGACATAGGAATCCCGGTGAAAGCTTCAGAGGGAGGGTGAGAGGTGACTCATTAGCGGGTCTTTCATCTGGGTTCATGCTGGGTCTTGAAGTCAGGGGTCAGGAAGCGAATGGGGATTTGTATGCAGCTGATGTCTTGTATAATATTTCAGACGAGTGTATTAATTGATGGCATCTTAGCCTGGGAGCTCAGGCAGAGGCATTCAGCTGTTTCCCCAGGGTGATGAAGGGGCTGGGGCTGCTGGGGACAGGGCATTGCCTGTGTCTGCCGCCTGCCTGCTCCCCTGGCCCAGGAGAGCCAGCAGCTGCGTTTCTGTTTGTTCCCAAATCCTAACTACAAGTGAGTTAGGGAGGAGAGTGGTACATGTACCTTACTCGAAACTCAGACTTGCTTGGAAGATGTGTTTGTGGCCAGCACGTGCTGAAAGAGCTGAAATACTGAACAGACGGGGTTTGTTGTGAACTATAGACCAGAATTGGGTTTATATATATATATATATATATATATATATATGTATAGAATGAACTAGATTGGAAAAGACCTTTGAGATCATAAAGTCCATCTGTTACCCCAGGACTGCCAAGTCCACCACTAAACCATGTATATAAGTTTAGTTGTAAAATACAGTACATATATTGACTTTAGACTTCTTCCATTCTGGTACCTAGAAGCCTGATCTTAACTTTCATTGCATACTCTCCTTGTTTTACTGTCTCAGACTATTTTGGTGCTGGAGGGAACAATGTGAAGCACAATGAAAAAAGCAGTCCTAGGGTTGCTGTTCCTTTAGAGGTAGGATCAAGGTGATGCTCTGCCTGGTTAGACCTGTGAGAGCTGCATATCCAGAGATGTTTTGGTAAATCCCCAGGAAATGGTTGCAAAGGACTCTGCTGGCTTTTGGGCGACAGTTGGCTGGCTTTTGAGCAACAGCTCCTCTTTGAGTCTGGATCCTGTACCTTTCAGAAGGGTGGATAGATGATAAAGGGAAGCCCTCCACTTACACCTCTAGGCAAGCCTTGGGGTATCCTGATCTCATTCCCCATTGCTGCAAGTCTTATAATGGCTTTCTTTCCATTCCCCTTGTGTACATACCTAGGGTAGTCTTCCTGAGCCTAGGATACATCTTTTGTGATGAAGGTACCTGTGAAAACAAGGAATTCAGTATTTTCCAAGTGCCAGGCAGTCTTGTGCTTCTCTGATGCTCCCATGGTTGTGACCACATAGAAGGTGCTAACCCCGATGTTTCTGCCCCATGGCTCTTGTTGGTGCACATCCATTTTCCCTGGCCACCTCAAGGGAGAAGGTGGTCCAGTGGGCATGTGAACTACTAACATCTTCAGCTGCTGAAACATCTTTGCCCTCCCAAGTTCTCCCATCAGTGTTAATTCAGTCAGCAGATAATTCAGATGATTAGCACTCATGTCCCATCATCACTGCATCTCTGAAGGGATGCAGTTTTCCCAGGCAAAGCAGAGAAGCTTGTCCTGATGGATGCTTTTGTTCTGGGAGCCAGTGGCACCTATGCTACTGGCTTCAGCCATTGTAGGTTTATAGTCTTTGCAGAAGCAGAGGAGATCTACACCCACAGCTTTCACAAAAATTAGGTGTATTTAAAATGCAGCCTTTCTTTCTGGCTTTGTGACTGTGCTAGAAAGTCATTACACATGGATTTATTTTTCCTTATCGCTTGGATTATCATCGGCTTCCTTCCTTCCTGAATGAATTTATCCAGTGTTCTGATTGCAGCTTAATTTTTTGATCACCTCCTGTCTGAGGGGCTTAAGATTTTGTATGTTTAGCATAATTGAGCTGAGTATTTTGCAGCAATAGACAGTGAAGATAATTTTCCACCGATTGATGGGCTGGTTACGGTGAATTTTTTTGCAGTTTACTCTGACAGTTTGCTGTTTCGATTACAGACGTCCTTTATTTTATTTGTCCTTGTGTTTTACTTTATTTTTTGCCATTAAGCCACATGTTAATCTGACTTTGGAGACAGAAAATGTAGGTTTTAAGAAACTTCCAAAGAGATTCAGACAGCTGGTCAAAGATAAATCCAGTATGCAGACAGGGTCATGAATATCTCAGAAAACAGCCGTTCAAAAGACCAAGGCATCAAATATCTCTTTAGTCTCTTGCTTTAAACTGGGCTTCGAAGTTGATTATTGGGTATTGGGTATTTCTGGGCTCATGTAACAATTACACAGGGAACAAGGAGGAAACAATGACAAAAAATTAGGTAGATGTTTTAAGGGAAGTGGTATTCCATGATTTTAAAACAAAAATAGTCCTTAAGTTGCACGAGACTGTGACTGACAGTGTTCTGTGGGAGCTGATGATAGATAGAACTGGGGGGTTATTATCTTCCTGGAGCTGAACTGCTTGCTTCTGCATGCATGGGGGTTTGGGAAGAGGGGTGAGTTTGTTGTACCTAGGATGTGGCAGCTAAACTAGGAGGAGTTTTTTGAAGTCTTACTATTCTGTGGTTCTGTGAACTAGGAGAAATTAACATTTTTACTGAAACATCTTTCATTTTGTTATTAAGGGCAGTTTTATGTGTTAACTGGCTGACATTTACTCTGCACAAGTTTTAAAGCATTTTATATTGAAAATGCATCTGCCTACAGACTTATCCCAAAGCCTGAATCCTGTGTGATTCGCATGGTGCTATTTTGTTTTGGTCTGCATATATTCTTCCTCAATAATAGAAGGATTTTCCCCTAATTATTATTGAAATAGGACATTTTTAATTATAGAGTAAGTATCAGCACGGCTTTATGTAAGAATGATGGTGGGGTGTGATATAAACCACTTTATTTCAGTGCAGGTGTCTACGTACACCACCTGCTGGTGCACATTAATTGATTTTTGAAAAATAACCCTTTTAGACGCTGTATAGACAATCTCTGACTGCTTGCCCAAGGAAAGATGATAAATTAATCTGAATATTAAACACCAGTTGAGGCGATTAATTTTTAGTGAAGACAGTGGAAAACTGGTTTTGCTTGTATTCCCTGGTACATGCTTTCAAAAGCTTTGCTTTGCCAGAACTGTGTTTTTCCTGTGCGTGTGGCACAGGATGTGACTTGGTTCACAGCAGGTCGGTTCATTAGCCAGCATTTCTGGTATGATATCCAGCTGTGGAAAGCTTACAGAATATTGGTATTTAGGTCATCTTAATTAGGCCTCAAAGTAAAGATTGAAGATAAAGTGGAACAATTGCACATAATTCATTGTGGCTGAGCTTCTTCAGCGAAAAGAGGGTACGGGAAGTATGAGCTGATTTCAGCAGAGTGGCTGCAGATCTGCCTCACTGGTGCTCCTGTGATTGTGCAGGGAGCTGAACTGGTTAAAACTAACGATTTTGGGAAGAGGTGAAAGATGTGGCAGTTCTCAGGTGGGTTGGATGCTGGACTGAATACCCTTTCCCTCACGATGCCAGCGCAGGGAGGGGATTGTGCTGGGTCAGCCCCTGTTTATATCACTGCAGGCTTCTGTCTGACCCATGCTTCTTCATTGCTGATGATTCTGGTGGGAGAGGGGAGCTATCTGCTTTCTTCCTTCCTGGATGAATTTACCCAGAGTCGTGCTTGTGTTCACACTAGTTGAAAGGGAGCTGAGGTATCTGTGCCCCTGTCACAAGCTTGGGTGAGCAAAGAGCTTCTCCCCTTCTCTGTGCAGACTCAGTTGTCTTGTTAGGACCCCAGAATACTGCAAAATCACTACTGATGAAAATCATTGTGAGCTGCAGTGCCAACAGGGGTGGCAGCAATTATTACCCAGCCTGTGTTGCATTCAGTGTTAGCAAGCAAGAGCTGGGAGTCAGAATCCCTGGTTCTGGGTTTAAGAAGTTGAGACCAGTGAGAAAAGCCAGAGGAATCTGGACAGTCACCAGGCAACTGGATGACCAGCTGATGAAATGCAGTTCTGTGGTTTTCAGCCAACCAATGCATCTGCCTTAGTAACAGATGCAAATGTAGGATCTTCAAACTCATCTCTGCCAAGCCATTGGCAATGAAATTGAGGATGATGCATAACTTTGGGTGAGGAGAGAGTTGGAAGAGGGTTGCAGTGGTGGCCGGAATATGCATCTGGTGTTGTATAAGCACCTCATGACATCTAACAGGCATCTACAGCAATACTGTGTGACTAATCTGATAGATCTAATACAAAGAAGGTGGCACAATTGTACTGTTGTTCATCTCCCTTAGACTGACAACATGCCAAGTATGCTTTTGGTGGTGTAATACCACAAGATGGGAGGGTACTATCATTTAAGCATGTTATTAAACTAATGACATATAAAGAGGTACTGAAAAGACAGCAATGATCTGCTACGTCAGTGGTGCTGGTAGTTGACCCTTCCAACTTTGTTTATAGGCTAGTGTAACTGAAAATGGAGGAGGAGCTCCTCCTGATCTGACTTCTCCCTGTAAGAGCATCTCTATGTCTTCTGATTGTTAATGGAGCTGAGGTAGCACCTGTGGGTACAGGAGATGCATAGCCAGTCTCTTCTTCCTTCTCCGTCCCAGCAAATTCAGCACACCCTGAAAAGCAGACTATTTTCAATTAGCATTTTGAAGGTGTATCCTGTCTTTCATCATATCTAAAATTCTGGTTTAGACAAAGCCTGAGGGGATTTAGGTTTGCATATTTTCCTAAGAGGATTACATTTCACACTTAGTTGCTCTATAAATTGAGGGTGTTTTTTATGATTTTCTAAGCACACAAAAAGCTGCATGCACATTCAAACTGTCCTGAAATGTGTTGTCCGGGGGTTAGTGATGGAAATGTGGTGTTTGTACTAGTAGTAACTGAATCACTGAGCCTCAGGGTTATTTTGAACTGGAAAACATTTTGGTAATCAGATTTGCATTGCGGCTGCAGGAACAGTTGTAGCGGCACAACTGGAGTGGCTAGCAAATTGCAAGAGGGATTAGAAACTGCTTATACTGGCATCAGAGAAAACAATTTAACGTGAAACTACAGTGTAGGAATAAATCATAGAATCATTGACTCATAGAATAGTTAGGATTGGAAAGGACCTAAAGATCATATAGTTCCAACCCCCCCTGCCATGGGCAGGGACACCTCCCACTAAACCATGCCACCCAAGGCTATGTCTAGCCATTGAGCACCCCTGAAAGCATAGAGGTGCTCATAAGACACTGAGATTCTGGAAACTCTTAACTTGCAGATCCAGGCAGTAAGGCAGTTTGGTGGGAAAGATAATTGAGTAATAATTACGAAAATAATGGATATATTATATGCATATAAATAATAATATATTATTAATAGGTAAATGGGGAAAAATAGTGGTAGTCTATGGAGACTTATCATTTAAGTTCATACTCATAAAATCACTGTTGAGGTATGTACACCTCAGCAATGGCCCCTTGGGGTGATGGGTTCTGACACTCCTCCTGCAAGGTGAGTGCTGTAGAGTGGTCCCTTCACTATGCTGGCTGTCACATCCCCTGGTAGGGTCATTTTGATGATTGCTACCTTAATTTTTTATTATGTAGGCCGTATCTTACACATTTGGTTTTTGTATTTACGGTGGCTTTTGGGGGCTGGGTGCTGCTCCTCATTTTTTCTGCCTTTTGGTGTTTGGAGGATGTGCAGCAGCAATTGCTGCTAAACCGAAGCTTGTTTCAGGGCTTCTTCCTTGCCCTTTTTCTGAACAGTCAGAAAACTTGAAATACTAAGAATTCCTTACTTCATTTCACTGAATCGGAGGAGGGATCTGGCTCAGCCATAGAAAACCAATTAAAACAGGACTAAACTCATCTGTGCTACTCACAGGGATGGTCAGAGCTTCCTTTGAAACTGCTGGTTTGTGCCCAGCGCTGCTGACTCCGTCATCTTTCATCTCTCTTCAGTCATTCCTCATTGGAGTGATGAGATGGATATCACTGAGAAACGAGTGGCATTTGTTTGGTAAAAGGGCAAGGGGCAAAGAGAACTGTGTCCCCTCTGGCTGTGCAAATGGCAGGCAGTCTCTGTAGCTCTATGTTTTCATTATTTTATCGAAGGAGTGTACTCGTAGCATTGAGAACTGTACCGCAGCAGATGTGGGACTGGTGGTAGGTTGGCGTTAAACCCTTGAAGGAAGGAAAATCTGAAAGCACAAACTGAGGAGGAGCTATTGGAAAGTGTCAGCCTTTGTTTTGCTGTAGAAGCTTGTATGGAGTACGTTTGCTTTGGCACCAAATAGATTCAGTGCAATAAGCAGGATGGATCAAAATTTATTAATATCCAAAGGTATGGGTTGGCTAGTGAATGGTGGTTTGTGGGCTTTACTGAAGAGCTCTGAGGACTTCTGCATCCCCTCTAACCAGTGGTGATGTTTTGTGTTCTGTTTTCTCTGCAGGCGTCGGCTGATCTCCCAGCGATCTTCTCTGGAGACTCTGGAGGACATCGAGGAAAATGCCCCACTGCGGAGGTCTTTTTATTCCCTTTCTCTCTGGTTACTTGTCTTTAAGGCACATGTGCAGACAGACCTGCTGTCTGTTCCCATGTCGAAAAGCAGCTGGGTGTTTGCATTAAGATGTTCTTCATAGTGAGTAAAGGTATTGAAACCTCACGCACCCTGCAAGGTGGTAGGTGACATAAATTACACATTCCCTGGCTTTAGGCTATTAAATAAAAAGTCAGTATTTAAATGTCAGGAAATTAAAAGTCAGATTCAAGTCTAAATAAAAAATAAAAGAAGTTAGTTGTCACTAACATAACTAGCCTCTAGTGTAAGTAGTACTTTTAATGAGTGAGTACAGCTGGTTTGATAAGGCAAGCTTCTGAAGGCCAGTATTTTCAGTATTCTCATTTTCTTATGGATTTTTATCATTTGTTCTCTCAGCACATGCAGTCTTGTTTTGGTAGCCAGCATTACTGTGTTTGCATGTTGACAGGTACGTTTGTGACTGCCACCTCACTAATAAAACTGCCCCTATCCTTGTTATGTCAGCAGCTTCAGTGCGGTTTTATTTCCGCATCCAGGAGACCACAGCTTCTATGGGGACTGCAGTAATTAGTCTAGGGAGTGCTCTAGGGTGATGGGAAATGAAACAACTGCTTAACAGTTCGGAAGCGGGCTGATCAGTAATCTGACCAGTGCATGGTGTGCTTCCAGGTCAGCTGTTCTGCAAGGGGGCAGCTGAATTTTCAATGTCTCTTTATCTTGGGACCTCTAATTCAGCTGGTTTATATCAGTGCTTAGCCTATGACGTTGTTTATCCGCATGTAGATCGGCTGTCTCTTCCCCACCTCAAAGCAAAGACTTAATAGCAGAGGCTGTACCAACTGGCCTATTACCAAGGCTTGATTATTTTTACAAAGCTTACCACTGAATGCTTACCAGCATGTTATGAAGCATTCTCATAAATAATTCAAACACATATAATTGGCAAAAGTTATAAACAAAGTGTGGTTTGTGAGGCAGTATTTTTACTTGCTAATTTGCAGAATTGGTGGTGGATCCTCTCTCTTGACAGTATTTTCCTGTGAAGAAGCTAACAAGGCTAATTGCAAACAGAGGGTGAGGGAATCTCAAGGATTTTACCAGTAGGAGGAAGGCAGAAACGGCCAAGTGATGTGTGCCTGTGCACAGTGATGGCGTTTGGTGCAACAAGGACTGTCAGTTTGGTTTGGTTTCTACAACAGAGTGGCTTGGGACCAGTGGTCTGTGGTTTCAGTCAAACAAAAGGACCTCTTGGGCTTGGGAAGCTGGTGAGCTCTGCCAGTGCATAGGAGAGGATGGGAAAAGTAGGTTAGGGAGGCTCAATACAGAGGTACTGTGCTGGTTCTGTGTGCTGGTAGTGCATTTGATACATGCTTTTTTGAGGATTGCTTGTACTTAGTAAAGAAAGAAGAAATTCTTCATTATGAGGATGGTGAGGCACTGGCACAGGTTGCCCAGAGAAGCTGTGGCTGCCTCATCCCTGACAGTGTGCAAGGCCAGGTTGGATGGGGCTTTGAGTAATCTGGTCTGGTGCAAGGTGTCCCTGCCCATGGCACAGGGGTTGAAACTGGATGATCTTTTAAGGTCACTTCAAACCATCCTGTAGTTCTGTGCCTGTCCCTTAGCTCCCACAAGAGGATGCAGCAGCCCTGGCCAGGCGGTGCGCAGTTATCTCCAGTGTCTGTGCGCCATGCTGTGCCTTGTAACAAAACAGCCTGGAGATGAAACAGAGAATGCTTTCACATGTGCTGTGGTTTTAGCTGATTAAAGAGCAAGGCTGGAAGAGGGTGGGGAATATTGCTGTTTGTCTCATCTCTTCTCCCTCAGGCTATTTCTTCCGGTAACTGCAATTTAAAAAGTACGTTCAGATGTAAAATAGATTGAAGGATTAATGTTAAGAAGAATGGTATTTTTTTCCTGAGGTAATTTATTTCATTTTCAGTTGGCTTGTATGCTGTCAGGAACGTGAAAATTAATATTTAGAGTTCAAAGCAAATAGGAATTATCCTTTCAAATTAGAGATTTAAACTTTTTCTAAAATTAAAAGGAGAAAGAACTTTCCTCAGTAGCTCCTTTACCAATGGCTGAGGAGAATAGGACACAAAAGTTTGGGGGTTAGTGTGAGTGGGAAAATCACGTATTTACCAGATTTCAGTTTAATTTGTTTTCTCCTCTGGAAGCGCTGGCTGAGCCGTCACAGCAGATTGCAGGAAGTTTTATTTTGCTCACATTTTTTACGGTGTGTTTTTTTTTGCATGGGGGGGGTGGTGGTGGTGCCTTTTCTTATTATTATTTCAAATGTCTTTTTTTTTCATTTGAGCTGTCGCGTTTCCAGACTTATTGTCCTTATTGTTCTTGCCCATTCCTAACACAGGGTGACTTGAATCATTTGTCTCGTCTTTCCTTCCTGCCTTTGTGTAGACTTCTTGGCCGTACAGCAGGGAACTGAGCACTTTTTCTTCCTCCCTCCCCTCTCCCTCCAACTGATTTATTTTTCAGATGTCGGACACTCTCAGGATCACCCAGACCAAAGAACTTTAAGAAGGTTCATTTTATCAAGAACATGCGGCAGCACGATACCAGAAACGGCAGGTACTGTGCATGCAGAGGCTGCTTCTGCAGAGGTGATCATGGGGCCTGAGGGGAAGGGCAGGGTCAGCATGAGAGACATGCAAGAGCACAGTGTGCCAACACCACTTGCCACATACATAGTAATGGCCTTTAAAATAGCATGTGAAGGTGCAGGCTGTAGTGCACGCTTCCTTGAGTGAAGCACGAGTCAATGGAAGTGCTAGCCCATACAGTTTTAAGACCTGTGTCTCCTTAATACAAACAACCTGCATAAAAGGAAAATCTATGTTGCTGTTGGAGTAAACTAGGGATAATCTGGTTGCATTTCTTCAAGGGTAGTGTGAAGTATGAGAGGGGCACATGGCCAAACCTGATGGATCAAGTTTAGCAATGGCTGAATGATATTTCGACATCTATCAGTTGGATACAAAGTGCTGGTTGGTAAGCACACAACTAGGGATGGTTATGGCAAGGTGAGGAGTAGGATCCATGTCTTCAAGGCACATGCAGGCAGAGGGGCTCCCATTGGACGTGTGAGGGGTGTAGCCTTAGCTGGGATGTGCTCTGCCCTGACTGCTGCCACAGGCACCGTCTGACCTGGCAGTCAGACCTGATATCTGTGGTCAGACAACTTCCCTTACAGCAGAGAGCCTGTTGTGATGTTCCCATCAGCAAAATAGGTTCTTTATTGCAGTATCATCCAGCTCAGAAGTGAAACTAGCTCCTCCCTGCTTATAAAGAAGAGAGCTGCCCTCTCTGGTGTTTTTCCCTGTGTGCCTCATGATTTCATTCTTGCCCTTCCAAACATGAAAGGTTTGAAATAGGCTATCTGAAGAGGTTGCTTAGAGACCACATGTAGTCCCACTGAGAGTTGACCCTTGCGTATGACTGTTCTTACAAAACTGCGGTGGGTGAGAACAGCATGCATTCCTGTAGACTGGTTTGTGTCTATGGTTTCCATCAAATGTGGAACCAGGCCAATAGAAATTCTGACATCACATGGAACCACAGGTTTTATGCTTTGAATTCTGGTAGGTGTTACTTGGCTCAAGCAGAATTGTCCTCATGTTTATTCTCATGCAGACTATTAATTGCAGTGAAAGGGAGTAATCAACAGAAATAACTGCAGAAGGTGGCCCCGAGGGATGGCAGCTTTTTAGAAACAGCTTTTGTAGCAAACAAACACATGAAGAACTGTTGACTACTCTCTAGCTGGCAGCTGATCATTGTCTTACAACAAATACATGTGGAATCAAACACTGAAAAGCAGACCTCTAATTTTAATCTGTTTCGTGCATAATAGATGTGTGCTCTGGGAATTTCTTACAGTAAAAAATACTTATTCATAAGTTATTATGCAAATTCCACAGATGCTTTTGGAGATGGGTAGATAAAATACATGCATAAATTTGATAGGACTATTACCTGTGAAAAAATGAATAAATATTTGATTTGTAAACTTTTCTCTATATTTTGGAAAAAAAAAAAAAAAAGAAGTAGGATACTTGCAGCATTTTATCTTCATTCATAGATCATTTGCTAAGAAAACAGTGAGTAAGCTTCTGTTATTCAGCTGGCTTATCTTCATCAGCACAGTTTTCCAGAACATTTCCATAATCATAATGAAGATCTCTTTATCTGGACCACAGACACAGTAAGAATAAGGTACACAGTTTTGAAAATGCTTTTTGTCCTATGGGCAAAGAACCACAGCGATATTAGCTAAAAATAAAATGCAAAGTCAACACTTTGTGTTGCCTCCGTGGCCAGCGCAGTCTAGCAATAAGTAATCTGAGCTCATACCCTGTTTCTCTGAGGGGTCTGGATTCTGTTGCAGTCACTGAAGTTAGTGGGAAAGTAATAGGCATTGGATCCACTTTATGTGTTCATTGTAAAATCAACAGTTTCTGAGTACAATAAGACCTTTAAAGTTGGTGTCGTCCCCAGTTCCTGTGTTAAAGAGGAACATAGTTATTGCAGTGGGTAGAAAACCCTCCTGGGGCTCCTTCCCATGCCCAGGACTTCATCCCAGGTGGCTCATGCATGGCCATGCAGGATGTGGGTGCTGAACCAGGCTGGAGTTGAGTTCTCTGCAACCTCTGACCCTTCTGTCACAGCATGTTAGATTGGCACTTACTTGAGGAACCAGCTTTGAAAACATCTATATAGAATATATTTGTGAGTGGAGAATTTGATAGCTGGGTGTTAAAATGGGTAGTGCTTTCAGTAACTGTTTCAGTGGCTCGTGACTGTGAGTGTCACAGCACACTGCAGTATGGATGATAGCTCAGGGCTCCTTTCTCTACTGACTGCCCTTATTTGTGGCTCTCAACCTGTGATGTGACATGTCCTTGTCCTGTGGCACTGAATGCTTTTCCTCTCTCAACCCTGGGAATGGCACATAGTGAGTGGTGATGCTCTGGGTCCAGCCTTTGGTGGTCCAGTGGCAAGGTAGTGGTTAAAATAAGAGTTCAGCTATTTAGTGCAGAGAAAAAACACCAATACACAGACCGCATCTTATCAGCTAGTCCTTGTAAAGCTTCCTGTTGATGGTTCTGTGCACTGGTTAAACTGGTTTCTTCGGATTTGTAGGATATGACTAACTAAATGAGCTGGAAAATGATGTTTCCCAGACTATGTTACCAAAAAGCAGTCTTGTCAAATAGCACAGAATAAATTTTCACATTACAAGACAAAATAAAGTCAACCTTAACATACAAATTAGCACAGATATCCACCAGTGTGTGGTTTTGCCCATGTTACTCAGCCAGTTTGTTGGTGGCATCTTCCATGAGCTGTGAAGCGGATTTCCTGTCCAGCAGAAACAAGCCACCAAAACAGCAACCTGAGCCAGCTGAACAAACAGTACCTGGCGAGAGTGAGACAAGATTTCTGGAGTCATTCTATATAGCAGATAAAAAAGCAGTAGAACAGTGCTCCTCTCGCACCCCCATACTATTGCTTTCTCAATTTTTTTGTTAGTATACAGATCTAAGCCAAGGCCAGACAGCATCTGTAGGCTGTGAAAGGTCTCTTAATGTGCTTCTATTGTAGAAATGCACTCACATGCACTCTAAGAGGCTGACTTATTTGCAGCATCCTCACAGTTCATAATTACTTTCAGACACCTTCCAATAGCCCCATCTTGAACCTGTGAGACTCCAAAATGATAGCTGCTACCCAGACAGCAGCCATGGTTTGTGTGTTTACCTTTGCGTGCAAGGTAGCAAAGCCTTTATAGTCAAACATCATCTATCAGGTATTAGAAAAGAGGCTATGGTATTTCACAGATGAATGGTACATACCATGTGTATCCCATTGCCTGATCTCAACTGTTGGGTGCAACACAGTCAGACCTGGACAGGTACTAAAGAAAGCAAACATTCTAATTCTTCACATCAAGTGGATCACTGATTCTGTCAAGAACCTTGTGCTCACTAAGGTTTTATAGTTTCATAGCATACACCTCATTAAAGAAGTTGGAAGATTAGCTTTTACAGTCTCAGCAGTTGGACATTGTCAGAGCTCTCTTGCAAACTAATGGTTGCTCTGAATCACAGTAATTAGTACAACTTCTTGGTGAAATGTGAGAATTAGGGGATGAAAACCTTTTCATTAAGAGATTTTAAGCATGTCTGTGTGACACAATGGCAGTCAGGGTGCGTAAACCCTCTCTGGCTCAAGCTGCTTCTGAAGTCATATTCAGAGCTGCGCAAGACTGTAAATGCCCTTTGCTGAAGAGCTGAAATTCAGAAAAATGCTTTTCTCCCATAAAAATGATGCATTTTTCCTGAACAGCAATGGGCTTCCACCACACCTTCTCCAAAGTAGGCTTTTTGACAAGTTTCTGGACTTTCTGCCCCAGCAAACCATTTCAGGCCCTCAGGATTTGTTTTCTGTGTGTCACCAGACCTCTAAATAAAATGCCATTTTATCCTTCAGAGATGAGCTGCTGACCGCTGCCTTCCCTGCTTCTCCTTCAGTCCAGCTGCTAAAGCTGTTTTGCACCAGCCCTCTCCCGCAGTCATGCAGGTGAAGTTTTGTGTCATCCTGGCTTCTCTCCTGCTCTGCCTGGAAGATCTGTATGCAGAGAGCCCCAGTTTATGGAAAGAAAGGCAATACTCAGGTTCCGAAGGGAAGGAAGTCTGAAGAAGAATAGAGGCTGGGCTGGTGCTCCTTATTTCCCTTCTGATCTGATTTCTTCTGATACAGCAAGTTGTCTATGGTAACTTCCCACTGTTGTGTCTGCTTCTCGACATGGAAGCAGTGTATTCTCTTTAAGTATTAAGAGTTGGGGTTTTTTTTAGGGACTTGTAGGGCATTGGTGGAAGAGCAGTATTTCCAGAAGGAGCCAGAGGGAGTGGGGGAAACGCACTTAGTGGATACCATGGTTTTCCAAATTCAAAGATACTTTCTGATGTCAGCCTCAAAGTCTGTGCCAAGTTTCATACATCAGCAAACAAGGCTTCCAGGGAACAAGCAAGCTGTTGTGAGTAGCCAGCCATTCAGCAATAAACAGTGGTAAGCACAAAATTAATCACATGCCAGGTTTTTTTGCTTGTGGATTGCCTTTCTCGAATGTTAAAAATTATTTCCCCCCTCCGCTCTGTAACTTACTGCAGCACCCAGAGACTGTCTTACAGGATCCGAAATATTTACCGTAGGTAAGGGGTGTTGCAGCATTCAGACAAACAATGAAATCATACTTCTGCTGTGGCAGGAGAACTTCTGATGCTGTATGGATGTTTATTATTAGAAATCCTTTGTTTATTAAAGGGTAAATACCCCTCTGCTTTCAAACATGCTTTCAAGGAAGAAAATAGGATTGCTGTAACAGAATGATCCAGGGGGAAGAAAATTGATCATTCTGCATTTTTCCAAGCACTACATGCAGCAGCTCTCTTGGGGTTCTAAATCTTTTCCAAGAATGATGACTAAGCTGGTCCCTTAAGGAAACAGTGTTTTAATTACAGCATAACTGGTACAAGATTTATGGGTGCATAAGGTGGTTCTCAGTCAGTAAAGAACAAAATAGCTTGCTAGGGTTTGTTGTCTAACTCTGACCAGCATAGGACAAAGGATGAAAAATTGAGCTGAAACCCTCACATACAGGTCTATGGCACATAATGTCATGAAATCAGTGCTGGAGAGCAGAGCATGGATCTACAATAGCCCTGACAACCAACCTAGCAGTATGTTCTAGCATTTGGACCACAAGTGGAGATTTCTGGAAACATGAAGTATCAGTAAATTATAACACCAGTCACATTAGAAGGTGGCACAAATGGCCATCACTGTGTCTTAGAGGAATTTGAGGTGATGCAGCCTTCTGGCCAACTTTAGAATTAAAAAGGGCCTTTTCAGTGGGCAGTGTACAGTTTTACAATTGTTGGTGTCCTGAAGGTAATAAGGAAAGCGGGTATATTTATAAACAATCTGTTATTTATTGGCATTCTTTATCTTACATCTCAGCCAGGCTTCTTTTAGCATCTTGCCAGTCTGCATCTCCTGAAACTATAATAATATAGCTATTGGCAGTCCACGCAGTTTCATGGAAGGTTCTTGACTCAGGGTGGTTTTGATGTTGTTTAATGATGCATCAGAGCTTGATGGCTAAAGCCAATGATGTGCCTGTAAGGCATAGGCTGCTCTAAGGTGTTTGATTTGATACTGTGCAGACTTTGCAGATGATGCAGAGATTTGGACAGTGATTAAAAATACGAGGTGTTTGTTGGAACAGTGGTCTGGATTCTGAGATAATCTGTGAGCAGGCAGAGAGTTTATGATTTCATGTAGCCAAATCTTGAACTGCTTGCCTGTAGGGAATAAAGACATGCCATGCTTACCAGAGGAGGGATTCAGCACTGACAGTGACTGAGCTAGACGTGGCACTGGAGGAGAAGGGGCAAGGAGCTGTTGAATCAGTCACGCAGTATCATAACCAAGAGGACTGTTGTGATTATTGAGCACAGGTGCTTGCGGGTCATCAGGGCTAGACATTGATCTTAAGGTAAGACTGAAAGATAGGATGTTCATATCTTCCTTCTGTGCAACTGCTGAGGCTAGTGATGCCGCCCAGAGACCAAGAAGGATGATGGGGAAAAGCTGGAGAAGACTCATGGAGGAACCTAGAAAACAGTGAAAGGATCTGAAAGCTTATGATAATAGCAGCCTTTGACTTCAGCCATGAATCAGGCTATTTCAGGAGCAGGAAGCTGAAAATCAAGGGAATCCTTTGGTTTAGCAGAGAAAGTGCACGACCAGCAGCCAGAAATTCTCTTTTAATAAAAGCAGACTCCAGGTCAACCACAAGAGTGGTGGTGTGTATCACCTGAGTTGCTGTATTTGTTTCGTTTCAGCTATAGTGGTTGTGAGAGTGGACTCCTTCTCTGGGTGGACTCCTGTGGCTAGGATTCCTTTCACTAAAACATCGATCCCAGGTTCTAAGCAATATATTCAAGATAGTCTTTCTAGAAAGCTTGTAGAGGGGATAGAACTGTGCTGCTCATTCACTGTGTAAGGTATGGCACAGGTTTCAGCACTTCTGTAAAGACTCAGTAGCATAATACCCTTGCGCTTGTAAGATAAGAAGAGGGAGAAATTATCCATCATGGAAGCTTTATGATCATGAATTCCTCAATGGTAACATCTGTTGCTTTGCTTATTGTGGTGTGATTTTTTTTTTTAAATTTTAGTCTTTGATTTCTTTTATTTTCTTTTATATTTTAGAATAGTCCTTATCAGCAGCAGAAGATCCTTCTGTAGCATATTTTCAGTGCTGCCATATCGAGACTGTACCCAAGTCGGGTATGTATATTTATACATGTACTACATAGTCTTTCTGGGCCTGCATGTAGACCTGATAATGGACAACAGCATGACGGAGGCTATTGCTTTTACATATCTGCTCTGAGTAGAAATTAATGCACTTAGATATCTTTGCCTTGTGGACCATTACCAGGTTAAACCTACAGCGTTGAGTCCCCAGTTTATTTATGTGTGTTGTGGTATCTTTGATTATGAAACTGGAAGAAACTACTCCCCTGAAATAAATGTTCTTGGAAAATGCACTGGTTTTATTATGTCTTCACTCATCTTTGACAAAACAAGTACTCTAGATAGCACATTTTTTATAAGCAGTCTCAGATTTCTTATTCTCCCATGCAAATGTGCTGCTGTGATATCTAGATTTCCAGAACTATAGAGAAATACTTGGATTTAAACATAAAACCTTTTCATTGTACATTTGGCATTGGTCAGATCATTCAGTCATTGAAGACAGATTGTTTTGGCCATAATACCGTAGAGGTTCTTTCGGCCGTATTACCACGCAGGTTCTTAGCTGGTGTAAGCAACATCTGTGGAGCTGCCTTGTAACCCTCAACTAGACCTCTGATAGAAAGACTGTTCGCATTGAAGACTGAGAAGACTTTTTGTTCTTGCTTTGAAACTGCAGTAGAAGAAACTGGATTTAGCTGGGAGACATTGCCTGGCAGGCTCTGGGGCACAGCTTTTTGGGTGCCTTCAGAGACACAGTACAAGGCTGGGAAGGGCAGTGCCTGTCTGTGGCAGCTTTGTGCCCCTGGAGCAGAGGAGAAAAGTGGCCACCACGGCCACTCAGTGGAGAGCTGCGAGTTACCTGTAATTGGATTGGCTCAGCATCCGTAAGGTACAGAATTTGGGGGAAATACTCAGTCAATACACTGAGGTGGGTTTGAAAGACCCATAAATTATCAAGTGCATAAAGGATGAATTTGGCTTCATATTTACTAGCAGCTCTGTTTAATTCTGGAGAATTGTTTGCCACAAGCTGCTTGTGCATCACGAATTCAAAACAAAGGGCGATTGTTTTTAATGCAGAACTGAAAGGAGGCACCTTTGTAGGAGTTGACTTGCTCTTTTGTCTCTTAAAGTAAATTTTCCCTCTTAATTAAACTGGGATGACTCACCTGGCAAATTCTTGACAGGCCGGCGGCTTTGTTTGCTCTTTTTGGGTATATTTCGTTCATTTATGGTCATTGCCCGGTGGAAATTGCCTCCATTGAAAAGTGAATGTATTTTGAAATGCTGATGACGAGTTATACCTTCTGAATTACAGCAGTAATGAAGCCAGCTGCAAACCTAAATATTATTTCAGCATGTAAGATCTTGTACCATGCTTGCGCAGCAAGAAGGCATGGGCCAAGAAGGCAGCGAGTGCCAGTACAAAACAATCCAGCTCTTTGCTAAGAAACCCCACAAGATGAGAAATGCCCTCTGTCTTTCTTCCAGAGCATCAGAGAAAGAGAGAAACAACTCAGTGGCACCTCCTTCTAGGAACAGCTGGTGTAAATAACAGATGAGGCACTATAGCATAAACTGTAGCCCCTCTGTTCAGACTGCACAGTGCTTGCTCACTTCATTGCACATTTTGGATGTGTAGTAGGAATGGGGAGAGACGCTGTTACCCTTTTGAAGTTCTGTGGTGACAGCATCCTTTGGCATTTGCTTTCTCTGAACCTGTGGGTTGCTGATGTCTGTCCCTGGGCAAGATGTCTGAACTGGTTTATGTTCTGCAAGCATTGCTGAATGGTTGACAAACATAAATCTATGCAGGGAACCATGGGCACGTCTGCAATGAGACCGAGGTGAGCCCTGGCAGGAGCAGGAGAGCAGGGTGAACATGCATGCAGGGGGCATTGTTCCATGTGAGAGGAGCACATGGTTGATCTGCTGCTTTTCCACCTCTGCTCTGACTCACGGGCATTGAGGCCAGCCAGAAGATGTACAAGCACAGCTGTGTTTTGAGGAGGCTGCCGGTCCCCCTTACATTGTAGGCAGCACAGAAGAGCTCTGCTGTACCGATGCTGGCAGCAAAGCTGCACTAACAGATTCATTTTAAAAACCTGTCCGAAAGGCAGTTCCTGCCATCACAGCTGAATTCTGCGTACTTGCCTGGGGTGGATGAGGCAGCATCTCCCCCTGCTAACAACATGCAAGCAGTGTACTCCACGCTGCAGCCATTGCTTGCCCACCCTCCACGCTGAGGTCAAGCTGCAATAGTAAGAGGCCTCCCCAAACTCCCAAGATGTGTTTTTAAGGGGTTGTACAAATACACATGGAGGTCTGGGGGATGAGGGGAGGAGAGCCATGAGAGTACATGAGAAGATGAGGTTTGAGCTATCCTGTGGAAAATGTGTCCCAAATCCCTCTCCTGGGCAGCCTCACCAGATTGCATCTGGCAGCAGGCTTTTGGAGAAACATACTCTGGAGTGATAGGTTTTTCTGTTGTAGTTTCAAAAGGCCAGTTTGGTGTTACTTGCTAGGGCTGAGAATGAAGGACACTGTGTACCAGAGGAATTACTTTCTGTATAGTTTTTACTGTTATGTTGAAGAGAAATAGAAAGCACAAAGCTGAGAGTGATGTGATGGGGAGGACAAAAGTCATGAACAGAAGTAATCACTGAAACTTTCTGTCCTTGAAATTTTGTCTGTACCTTGTATCAGATGGAATCTGAGTGCTTTAGCTTATAGTGCTTTTGTGTAAGGGGAAAGGGAAAAATTAAAACTGAATTGACAGAGGCTTTGAGATGTCTTTATCTCCTGCTGGAGCCACTGAGGGGCAGGTACTTTTGTGGATCTGGGCTGTAAATTCTCTCTAGATCTGGCTGTATTAAGATTGCTGGCATCTTTGTTTGTGGTGTGAAGACAGGCACAGCTTCATCTATTTCCATGGCCAAGAGCCAGGGTAATGGACAGGGCCAGCGCTTGCTTTTCTTCCCCCATCTAGACAAGCAGAGCAGCTGTGAGAGTAGGCATAGCCACATGAAAGCAATGTAAGGAAGTCTATACTGCAGGTCAGGAGCTGAAAGAGGCACTGAGCATCTTGCCCTTGGCCCCCAGCTTCCTGCAGTGTTACAGCCCAAAGTCATTAGACCCTACGCAGGGTGCAGTTAGATGGGTTTATAGTTCTGTTGTGGTGTTGGGTTTTTCCTTTGGCACACGTCATTATGGTTCACAATTAAAACCCGTATTTTTGAAAAGGGACTTCTTAGGCTTGTTTTTGTTAATTCACAGATTAAAATCATACCTATTCTGATGATACTTTATTTTGTGGTATCATAAGAATCTTTTAAGAGCTTCCAGTCCTGACCAGAAGATGAATCTAGAGGACCTGGGGAAGGAGGTGGTGTCATGCCACTTGGTCTCACAGTGGCTGACTGCCACTGGGGCTGAAGGTGATGAACAACAGGACAGAAAATCTAGAGCATCAGATAGTGAATGTTTTTATGAAACTGGCCAGTCCACCGCATCTTTTATTCTTCATATCATTGCATTCATTAAGTGGTTAGAAGCTCACCTGGAGCAGGACTAATGCTGAATATTTATTTCTTGACAAGAATGTAGGCATTCGTTTGACTAAACTTGCCTCCAGTTAAGGGAAATAATGCAATATGAGTAATTAAATGGATTGAAGCCCAGGAAATGGGCAGTTTTTCTGAATTAAAGCAGGAAGGTGTTAGATAAAGAAGAATTTGCATCCTTCTCAGAAATGCTACAAAAGAGCTTCATCCAGTTTCCAAAGATAAATCACTGCTGAATTTAACTTTGAATTTAACAAAGTGCTAGCCAGAACACTAATGAGTTCAGTGATGCTGAGAGCAAGAAATTTTCAATACCATCCCTCCAAATAACATGTAGCCACAACAATCAATGAATTTGATTGTTGTTCATCACCAGATATTCCTAGTGGTCTTCATTATTATCTAACCTCTGACATCTTTTGTTCATCTTCAGTGTTTGAACTCGGTAAGAAAGTCATATGCAAAATAAGGCAAGAGGAAGCGTTTAGATAAGGTTGTTTTGCATGCTGCACTCCTGCCATCAGTTATTTGGCAAGTCAGGTAACAAACATTTTAGTGAGTGTAGAAAACAGGGGAATATTTACAAGAGAGATCTAAATGGCTGTAGGGGTGCTAGCAGTAATCACGCAGCAAAGCAGAATACTCTGTTAGGTCCTTAGATTTGTTGTAAGTTCCTTGCTATTCTTCCCCAGTGGAATTTCTGTATGCGAGGCAGTTTTGATTAAGTCATTAATCTCAAGTGCTTTTCCTGAGCTTTTATCATTCTGTAGGCCTGGGGAAGAATAACTATCTGGGTTTAGCCGATAATAGAGAAACTGAAATATTCCTGCTTTTCTTTACCATTGCCCATTTTTCCTGCTTCTCCTAAACTGAACAAAAAAACAAGTGCATATTAGCTTTACAGAAAGGGATATAAATCCATTTTTTTCCTTTGTTTCCCCCAACAAGACACTTTGAAAGTAATCATCTCATGTATGAATTTTACAGAACCACCATTGCTCGTTTTTGTGAGTTGCCCTGTTCCCTTAGACTGAAATGAAGCAATGAGTCTCCAAAACCTCATAGGTTTAAATTTTGAACTTTTACTTTGCATTGAGCAAAGCATCAGGTCAGGCGCTGACATGCTGACAGCTGAATATGGAGAGAGAAAAATGATACTGGCCCATTAAAGCCATCTTTCCAGGGATTTTTCCTTCTCCTCTCTCTCTAAATTATCACCGGAGTTGTTCTAGCAGTACTAATGACGTATTTACAGGAGAAATCTAAATGGCCCTAGGGGGTGTAGCAATAAGCTCACAGCAAAGCAGAATACCCTGCTAGGTCCTTAGATTTGTTACCAAATTCCTTGCTGTTCTTCCCCAGTGGAATTTTTGTGTTGTTAGGATCTGATAGCCCTTGGTCAATTAAAGCAGGCAGTCTTAGGCAGCAGGAGATCCACTGCTGGACTGGCTGGCAGCATATCTTTTCCAAAGCTGTCATTATCCTTGTCCCTACTCAGACAGTAAGCAGAAACAATAAGAACAATATCTTTTCCTGATGTCTCATGAACTACTTTTGCTTTCAGAATAAACCTTAACAGTCACGAATCATTAATCATAAGATAGGGGTGCAAAAGGTTTGCATCTCTAAATAATTATCAGATTCCATCTTGCAATAAGCAGAAGGCTTTTTCATGTACCTTAAAATCTGTTTTAATACTTAATAGGCTCCTAAATTATTCACAGGTTAAAGTGTTCAACTGTTGCTGTCATTTAAAGAGCAAGTACCCAGCAGGAGTCTTGCATAGGGCCTTGGAGATCATGTCAAAGTGTAACATTTGATGCATTAAAGAAATGCTTTACTTCGAAAGGCAATAGCATCCGATTTCTATTCTGTTAATCCTGGCCTGGCTAATAAAAGCCACAGTGAGATTTCTGGTTAGGATTCTTACCTCTCTGTTCAGTAAAGCTTTTCGCCGTTCCACAACAGATTTGGGATCCCAAGTCACCTGGTGCTGTTGCGATAAGATCTGTGAACTTGTAGAGGGAGAAGCCTTTTTTTTTCTGCAGTCCTGGATAGCTGAAACAATATGCTTATTTTTGAGTGTAATTTATAACTCTGCTCAGCTTTCTGGAAATGGTATGCACGGGTAGAGCATCTAGAGCTTGGTGTAAATCAGGGTAACGCCCCAAACTTTGTCAGAAACTGGGATCTGGTTTTTTTGCCTTCAAAGGAAATGTCATCCCTGATCTTCTAAGTTCCTCACAAGCTTTCCCTGCTCAAATGAAGTTAAGGTGGTAGGATTAAGTTCTCATGACTTAGTTTTGCTTTTTGGTGTCTGCTTGAATCCCTTGAAACCTATGTTAAAAAGCAAAACTTTTGGAAGATAAAACAGGAAAATCAAAAATGAGGAAGGGGAAACTTTTCATCCTTTAAAAGCCTCTTTGGCAAGGACCAGCTTTCCTACTCTGTATTTTGTAAGCACCTTTTACTCTGGAATATTGGTTTGTGCACTTCCTCAGTCCCATCAGTAACTGATTAACTTAAACACAGTGAAAGCTTGATTTTTGTATATGAATTGCCTATCCTCCATATGCTTCTGCCTCTTGGGGCCCGCTGACTGTGGTGCCATGCCATGTGTCCTGAAAAACAACCGGGTGGCAGTGGTTGCCAACACTGGCACCTAAACAACTATCCTGACTGTTGCTCAGGCATGACTTATCCATTTGCAGAGGACAAAGTGGAGGCATCCCCCAGGTCTTTCCTAGTTGCTCGTGGGATTTTGGGGATGTGGGAAGGAAGCCGCAGTGCTGGGGCTCCCCTAGCTGCAGAGTGGCAGTCCCTGGGCTTGGTCTCCCAGCAAGAGTTTTGCTGAGGCGTTCATGAACTTTTGTCTGTAGTAGAAGGGAAGGAAAAAAGATAAGGCTTGTCCTGCAAAAACCTGACTAGCTTGATGCTGGTCATAGTGACAAGGAACTCAGAAAGGATACAGTAATCACTTACTAGGTGTTCACTGAGATCATTTACCAGTGAGAGGAAGGATGTGTAAAAGCTAGAATGAGCCTTTCCATTTATAGACCAGTAAGAAACCGCACATTGTTTAGTACTTATTTTCCTCAAGAGAAGGAGTTTAATTCTGGTTTATGGACAGGTTTCTCGCCAAACTGTAATATTTTATTACTCTGTTTTACAACACAAGCAATCATACACTACCTTCAAATACAGAGCATATGTAGAGGAGGGAAAGACCTTAAGTAGCCCTTGCAAAACACATAGGAGAATGACTGCAGTGTTGTTTCAGAGGTCCCTGAAACATCAGAAAGATGGGAAAATGGAGACATTAATGTCCATCGATCTTCAGCTAATGCCCAGGAATCGTTCCCATGTGCGCTCACATGTGCCAGCTCACCCTGCTCCCAGAGCAGCGATTCATTCCCACAAGATGCTCTTTTTCTTTTCAAAGCTGCTGTGCTGACTCTTCAAAGGGTGCCGGATTTTCATTTGATGAATTACAGAGTTGTCTATCCTTGCCTGCTAATTGCACGGGGGAATTTCTCTGTGACTTGCTGCCAAAGTTGTAACGGCATCACTTCTTACTCTTGTGTCCGTAAGGGTTTGAGTGGAAGGGAACTAAATTGTTGTGTTCTATTTCAGTTAATTTAGATAATTTGTTTTCATTTTGGGGTTTGGGGGTGTCCTCAGGTTGTGTGTTTGTTTTGTAAGCAAAACCTGCTGAAGTGGTTACTGTGTGGCATTTAACTCTATGAGAAATAGTTCCTTTAAACATGTTCTGCCCAAGAGCGGAGAGGCTAATTCTGTGCCTCTGAGAGAGAGTTATTTTTGTGTAATTATTTGTCCAGCTCCTCAGTAACATGATATCAGGAAACAGGAATGATAATGTGACACTGTGCTAAGTGAACCCCAGTCAAAGAACTAAGATGACTTTGTTGGGATTAGAAACTTTTCCTTTGTCACAAGAGTATGTTTTCCAGCAGATAGATGGGTTGGATTTTTCCAGCAGTGAGGTACATGATTTACTGGGGACTCACCAATTGCTGTGTTTCAGAGAAATAAAGTGAGTGACAGGTTAGAAAAGAAAGACAAGGAACAGGATGTGCAGAGACACACTATGAGAAAGCCCGTCCCTGCAGTTGGGTGAAGAGCTTGCAGGGCTTCTCCCTGCCTCAGTGTCAGCTTCTCTTCCACACAGAGTTTTAAACACATAGTTGGACCTTGACGGAAATCAGCCAGGGAAATATTGCGAGATAAGTACTTTGGACTTGCATACAGCTGTCACTCGCAGAGCACAGGTTTGCTCAAAGTCTTTCTTGCCTTCACTCTCGTTCTGATCTTGAGGCTAAAGCATGGGATACAACTTTGTTGTCTTGGTCACATCATTTACTTCCAAGACTAAGGTGCCAAGTGGGTCAGTCCTTCTCAAGTAGATCCCAAGTTTCCATCCCAGGCAATGGAGTGCTGGGTTTCTTCTGCTGGCAGGTCACAGGGCTTTGGACACTGTCCTGCACTCAGGGGAGCAGGAATCCCTCCCGGAAGCTTTCATGAACAGTTATCTCTGTCCAACAGCATAGGGGGATGTGGGTTTGTACTCTGGGAGCATCAATCTGCTAGATACGTGGCAGTCAAGTGTTCAGTCTCAGTTGCTGGATCTCACTTGAAGTGTGTATGAGTTCACTTCCTTCCCAATGCCAGGTTTTGTCAGAGGCACCCAGCAGTGGGGAATGTTGATCTGCACCATAGGTGGGGTAAGAGATGCAGCCTGGAACAAAGTGGGGGTTTTCTCTGTAATGTATGTAATGTAACAGGTGCTTCTGGTAGGAAAAAGTGTCTGGTCTGTGCTTTGCATGAGCATGTTTGGTTTAATGCTGATACCTCATTTTGGCATTGGGTGGTGGAAGGTGAACAAGGCATCTGTACTAAGAGCTGTTTCTGCTCTGGTTTCTGTTTCCCAGGGATATGAAGCTGGATGGTGGACGCCAGTGCCATTCTACTGGAGTGTGTCTGAAAGAGATAATTGGTCTTGAAGGTGTGGAGCTCGGAGCGGACGGGAAGGTGGGGATGCTTCTGTTCCTGCTCCATTAGAGTTTATGTAATAAGGGTGAAAATAGCTTAACTAATAACATGCACAAATATAAACCTGGGTTATAACATGCAGTGTAACACAGTAGTTAAAGCACAGCGTGTGCAAACTGTAAATAGGCTTAGCAGAAATTCAGGGCTGCCCAAGCTATCAGTATGAACAACTCTGTCTCCTTGCAGAAATTTGCCTCTGGCAGCATCTGAGTCTGTAAAGCATTGCTGAATTGTGCAGCCCTCCCCTGGATGTAGCAGGAGGTATCACTGCGGAGTATATTGTCAGGGGCTTGAAAATAATTTCTGTTGAGAGTTGTAAGCTGTAATTTTGTTTGCTCTCAATTTTATTGAATAAAATAGCTTAACAGTACGTTTTCCCAAAGAGCAGGAAGACAGTAGTACAAGTCTGATGAGTATTTAAAAATCCTGGAGTTCAGTCACTTGAACAGGATAAGCAGTTATGAATCTTTAAGGAAAATGATCCATTTGAAACAACTCATACTCAGCAAAACTCAGTTTTTGCTGAAAGCCTGATTTACTTCTTATGGTTCAGTTTACCCAGTCTGCTGTCAGACGTGGATTTAGAGGCCCTCGGTCAATGCTGCTACACATGGTGTGCTCACCTAACCAGGTGTCAGGCCAGACCACAGGCTGTAAATTCCTGAGGACAATCTGTCTGCTTATAGATGAATGAAAGCTCACATGTTTTATTTGGTACCTGTTCTGACCTCATCATAAACCAGTCCAGAGCCTGAGACTCGGGTTTTTTTCTTCAAATAATGTTATTTTTGGAAAACAAGCCCACGAGAAGCAAGGCTTTGCCTATTCCTAGCCAGGGATACAGGCAGAGAAGCAGCATGCTCTAAAAATAATTTTGTTGCAAGTTCTTCATTCACACTCAGTCCATGTTGAGAGGCAGTAAACGATGTCCTGCAACCATTGCTATAAACGGAGGCACACTTACGACACCAGTAAGACTCTGCCAGGCAAAATACTGAAGGAGGAAAATACCAGAGAAAGTGCTTAATTTCAGCAGCATTCAGTTGCTTTGCCTCTGGCACATCTGTACTGAGGGACCCATACAAATGATGCTGTTTCAGTAAAGAAGCAGCTGAAATCTGCTACAGGGAAGGCCCACAGAAAAAACCCAGCCAAAACCCAACCAGACAGACACACTTCTAAATCTGACCCTTGAGTAGGATTTTGTAAATCCAGTATATTAGAGCCTCTGTGTGTGTGGTTTCATTGAAGAACTAATGCCTTTGCAAATGCTTTTTTTTTTGCATGGGTAAACTGACTGCACTGAAGCAAATGTAGGTGACTGGTGTTTATTCATTTATGCCTAACTGTTAAATCCAGAAAATCTCCTGCTAATTTGGCTTCCCTTGCTTCTGATTGCGGTGCACCAAAAGGCATCCTGCTGTGACTGAGCTGGGCTAAGAGTAACTGTCTCTTCTGAATTTCCTTTTAGACGGTTTCTTACACACAATTCCTGTTTCCCACCAATGCTCTGGGAACTCGGAGAAACACGATAGACTCCACCTCGTCCTTCTCCCAATTTCGCAATGCAAGCCATCGTAGCCTTTCTTTGGCAAGAGCTAACAGCACCCAGGGGAGCATTGATGCAGGTAACTTCTCAAGAAGCTGATTTTAATATCCTTGGGTATCCTGGTGATAGGCAGTTATTGTGGAGGATGGACATATTTTAACCCCCTCCTATTTGCTTAAATTAAGCAAAATGTACTCTCACGTGTTGGGTGAAATGCAGCTCATTCCCTGTTTGTTTAGCAAAGCTGGCTTGCAGATTATGGACAGTTAAGTAAACAAAACTGCTGGTTGTATTGACAGCCCTGATGACGCTGAATGTGCCTCCTCCTGTCACCAACATTGTTTGTTCCTCCTGCATCAGGCTCATCGTTACCTTCCTTTGCTATGGAAAATTTGCAGTAACAACACAGTAGCTGAAAGTGTAAATCATACTTGTGACCTTTATTAGGCTGGGAAGGGCTGTGTTTACAAAGCTGGGCACAAAACATAAGCCAAAGCACTGTATGCTTAAGATATTTTGGCATGTTAAATGAAACAAATCAAAACATCTGCATAAACAGATGAAAACTTGTTGCCAGGAAGTCATTGTGATGCTTTGCATAGTTTTTCAGTTCTGTGAACCCCAATTTCACATTCACTAGGTAATTCATAAGCTGTAGGTCCTCTATATCTCTGCAAATTCTGTTAGTGTAGGAGTTTTCAAGATTTAGGGTAGCTTTTTAACTCTCAAAAATCTTCCATGAAGATCGTCTTGTGCATTATCTGTTAAGTCATTTGCCTCTTCTGTTAAGTCCAGAGATTTCTTGATATAATGAATTCCTTTCTTATATTTACCTTTGTTTTATAGGTAGCGACCTGGGAGACTTTGTTGAATACGACCCAAATCTTTTAGATGATCCCCAGTGGCCATGTGGCAAACATAAGCGGGTTTTAATATTTCCTTCATATATGGTAAGTGATATGCAAAAATAGGTGCAGCAGAGATAAATTTTGGTAACAATATTTTGAAGGCTGAGGTTACATTTGGCTGCATTTTAAGAAGATTATTATTATTTTTAATCTACTAATAACAGCTGTTTGGAATGCTTTGTTCTAAATGACACTTACCAAGACATGTAAAAACAAACTCATGGAGGTATTACAAAAGTAAATGCTAGCATTACCACTGTATTTCATAAATGCTTTAGATGAAAGGCTTGTTAGAACAATGTGTTCATTCTCTCGCGTTCAGAGGAAAATTTATACTTCCTCTAATTGGCATCTATGACAAAATAGGAGGATACCCATTAGGGTTTTTCTGAAGTCATGAAGCTGCATTGTGTTTTGATGCTTATCCTTCACTCCACAGAGCAGCACTTTGGTGTCTAGTAGAGCCTTTGTTTCCCAGGTATTTATTTCACCATGGGATAGTTCTTCCTCTGATTTCAGCAATTATGAGCAGAGCCTGTATGTTTTTCATTATAACCAAACCCATAACAATACAGGCATGTGACTGTTCTTTGCTCTGTCCTCTAGCTCAGTGGTGGTTTCTGTGGTGAGAGACTTCTGTAGGCTTGTTTTAATCGCATCATGTCTGTAGACTTCAGTGTGCTGTTTTGGCAGGACCGTGGCAAGATGCAGTGCCATTGTATGCGTGTGAGTGTGTATCTGTCTGAATTATACACCCAAAGGAGTAGTAGACAGCAGGGAAAACCATTTTGTTTTCCCAAAGTGGTCACCTAGTACTCTTATCGGTGTACAAATAGGATAGGATTTGAAACACTGAGGTCTAAAGTGTCATCCATGTTCTCACCTAACTTGGAACAGATGTTATTTAAGAAACTGCTAATGTATGTAAAGATACAGTCTTTGTAGGTTCTCTTCTGCCCCCCCAACCTGATCTTTATTTGATAATAGGGCTCTTGGTGCTACTTCTTCAAAACAAATGGATTTTAAGTGTTTCATGTAGATTGAAGGTTACCTCCTTGCCAGCAGGAATGTTTTGCCTTTTGCACAGAGAGGTTGAATTGAGCTCTGAGGTTGTTTGTGCTAAGCTTTCAAATGGGGAATCCAGTATGTTGTCTGCTTACTTTCAGCCAGCTGGCAAGTCATTTTATGGCTGCCAGCTCACAAACTTTCAACCTTTTATGGCAACTACATCTGGGTGGGAAAATATTCGTTAGGTTTTGATACGGTTATTGTTGTGAACAGGGAACTGTCTTCTCTCAAAGAGAAAGACATGGTTAACCAGAATACAAAGTGAACATAGCTTTAGCAGTCATGGTTGTGTTTCTAACCTTCCCTAGGCAGTGAATGTGCACCAGGCAGTGAGTCCTGTAGGATCACCTGGGATCTTTGAGCCCTTTTCAACTTGGTGTTGAGATGGATATGATTGGGTGAAGTCAAAATATGGCAGCCGGGGATAGCATCCTGCAGGGGAGGCTTCCACCCAGGAGGGGGTCTTTAATGCCCCTCTTTTCCATGCACTGGCTCTGGCTATTCACAGAATCTTGATGTCCATGTTTGTACTTCTGTTGCAAAAAGGAGCTAACTGGGAATATCTACTGCGACAGAGGTACAATTGGATACTTAAAAGGTGAAAAATGGGCTTCAAGGGCAATTGTTAACATCATTGTTATCAACAATATATCTGAATTGACAGGGTTCTCCCAGCTTTTTAGTTTTCTCTAGGGATTAATTACTACTTATGTCTTTTTTGACATTTTGGGTCTTTTTTGCCTGAATTTGCCTTTCGGATGTCACTTCTTCATCACTGCCTGAGGTTTTTGCAGCACTCCCTTCTTTCTGAAGACAGGCACTGATCTGAGAAGGGTTTGAAGGATATTAAGTGCTGTGTTTCTTTTGTTGGTGGGAATCGCAGGCATGTGCCAGGAGCTCTCTTACTGAAGGATTTTGCCTGCCACTGGTTGAAGCAGCATAGCTTCAATGCCGTGCAGGAGCTGCACACCTTTGGAAGAAACCAGAGACTCTGTGGTTGTTCTTCAGGGCTCTGCTGAGATTTCTCAAGGGGCTGGTACTTCCTTCAGCCGAGAGAAGGGAGAAAAGGTAGTGCCAGTGTGTCCTGGGAGCTTGCAGGTTAAATAGGATTTTGCAACTCGGGTTGTGGATAAGGAGGGCTTGTGCAATGAGCTAGTGAATATAGGGCTATATTGGCTGTGTAGGAGATTTCACTCGCATCTGTCTTAGACTTTCCTGACTCAGCTGGTAATCCCTCTCCCTGCAGTTCCAGTCAATGTGAACAGGAGCATAATAGGCTGTAATTTCAAGTGATTTTCTTTCCCAGATATAAAAATCAGCAATTAAAGCAAATTGCAGTCTGAGGCCAGTGAGAAACCTGTGTTTTTCCCTGACTGAGCGCAGCCATGAAGGTAGTGACAGAGCTCTGCCAAATGACATGGAGCTGTGGAGCTGCTGTATACAGATTGAAACCAGTCTCTGGTCCAGAGCAGAATATAGCTCATAATAGTAATTGCTGCCTTTTGCAAGTGCTGGTGCAGCTGAGAGCAGCTCTGATGTCAGCACCAAACATTTTGTTGTGTGCAGAGAGTTGCAGCTTGTAATTAAAGTTTTGTTACTTGGCCAGCATTTAGCATTAATGCTTGGCAGCTGCAAGCTTGTAGATATTCCATGTGCCCTCCTTCTTACGGGTATCAGAGCAATTAATGGGGCGAAGGTGTGTGAGAGGAATGGGAACACATGGTGTGTGGATGAGCAAGTGTGGATGCTGGGCTGCAGCATGCAGGATATGCTGTGCTCCTGGGATATTAAGCTAGATGCTGTGCTATATAGCTATATGCTATGACACTGGGATAGAGCTACATGCTCCTGGGGTATTACTCCTGGGAGACTGGCTCATGCTTTGTAGGCCAGCATTTCTCTGCTGGTAAACGCCGTTGAGGTCTCTGTGACTGCTGCATCAGTAAACACTGCAGGCATTATCCTAAGGCATAAGATGGGCAAGATGTGTGGTCTGTCTTGGATTTTACTCTGAAATACATGCGGTTAGCACTCAACATACAGTTCCATCCATTTTTGTGGAGCCCAAGTTTATTATCAGTGACATTGACTTTATGGTCCTGTAATTTTACTGAGCTAAATTAGTCCCAACTTGCAGAGGATTTTTAACTGTAAGTCCTCTGGAAGGAGAAGTGCTTTTGATTTGGTCAGTTTTTTTCTGCAGTGAAGTTCCTGGCTTGAAGGGCTGTCCACTTCCCTGTCGCTTTTCTAACACAAAGAGCCTGTCTGGGTGATCCTGAAAAAGCAGCTTCAATACTTTACCAACACAAACTGTGGCTTATGTTTACTGTATTAGGAACATTTTAATTCTGGTCTGTCCTCTAGAAATTGCTCTGCTTGGTGTTGTCTTTGTAGGAGAATCTGCAGTCTCTGACACAATATAAACAGTAAGAGGTAGAAAAATTTCATGCTGGGGGCAGGGGGAGGAGGGAAGCATCATGTCATGGTTAACAGATGTCTTCCTGGCTGGTAGCGCTGAACCAGGAATTCTTGCAGATGCTTAAATCTTTCTAGAACAGGAATTGTATCTACCAGACAGAGCAGTAATTTCTTTGCTAGAGGCTCATGTTGACTACCGTACATGCAGACTCACCAGTGCCTCCCTGCCTCCCTGTGTTCTTGGCAGCAGAAAGAAAACTCTTTATGTGCAGGAGGATACTTGCTCTGCAGCAGGTATGAGGCTGACCCTGCACTCCTGCTTTTGTTGGTAACACAGAAACACAGGAGTGTGTTAGCTGGCTGCTGTGCACTGCCAACACTTCCAGCAAAAGAAGAAAAGCCCGGATCGGTAGCATCTTGACTTTGAGCAACCCTTCTGTAATAACATCCCTGCTATATCCATCTATCCGTGCCTAAGGGGTGCACATGGAAATTGGTTTGGGTACTTCACTACAATTTCAGTGTATTGGTTTAAATATGTTAAAATAAACTGACATCTCTACCCCACTAATCAGAAAAGCTTGTAGCAAAGGTCTGCAGTGCTCTTACAGCTCTTGTCAGCCTGCGTTTGCCAGGTACTGCACCAGTGTCAAGCACAGCCAGGCTGTATTATTACAGATTAGTCCTTCAGCCTGATTTTAAAATTAGAGCTGCGTTCTGCCCTGGCTGTTCAGTCTAACAAAAGCCCTGCGTGATGATACAGCGCATTCAGTCTCTTGCTCCCCTGTTCTGTCTTTCACAAGCAGCATCAAGGTCAGGAGTAATCGGCTACTGACTGTCCTTCAGTGCCATCACCCTGTTCTTCAAGCTGCTTCCGTAGCTGTAAATTAAGCTTCTCCAAATTGCATTTTTATCAGCTGCTGACCTTGTACCCAAAAGTCCCACAGAGCAGAGGACTGCAGTAGTGGTGCATAGTCGTATTAAAACCCTGTGCTCTATGCATTTGGTGCTAGATTTGGCTGAGACTCCAATAAACAACTGCTTTGTAACAATGACACACTGCGTTAATTGAGAATGGTTCCAGTGTGTTAACTGCATAAAATAAACTGGTGCCCTTCCATGTACTTTAATTCAGAGAGGCAGTTTTGAGATTGTCAAGTTCAAAATCGTTTAGTTTATGAGCCTTGAATGTTAATAACTATCTAACAGCAGAAATATCTTTAGTCTCCCCTTTCCTTTTTTTCCTGTTGTGGTTCTTTTTGCTTTAATTAAACATAAGGAATCACTCCAGTTTTCTATCATTGTCAGGATTTTTTGTATATATGCATCTTCAGCCTAAGTATACGAAGTTGTTTGCTGACAGTTTATAGGTACATAGCTGGTCACTTGCAGTGTGTAAGCAGTGCACAGTCATTGACTTCTTTTCATTTGTTATGTGTTTGAGAATTTACCATGACCTACTGAAAGTCTGTTGGAGATATCAGCCCTCTGCTCTCTGTGAAGTAGATTAATCAGGGGTACACAGTAGTAACAGCTGAAGAGAGCCTATCATATGTCTTTCATTTTATTCACCTATTTTACTCTCGTTTGATCCTTCTTAAGCAGGAGATAGAGGCATCCAAGGCTAGATCATCTTTTATTGGTAACATGCCAAAGTCGGATTTATTTTCAACAATATTTCATCTTGCCAGTCTTTCCAACCATTTCAGGCATCCTCCCCCCTCCCATATTTATGAAGCTATATATACAGCTTTCCTATGAGAAAGCAGCTGCTTGAAAATGCTTCTGGATAACACACAAGCTAACCTCGAAGTTCAAAACTGCCAGCCGTGCAAAAAGTGTGCAGAGTACAGACTCCAGCCAAAGCATTCATCAAGTTGTCCAGGCATCTGTCAGCTACCATATATCAAGGCTTTCATTTGCCTTGTGCAACTTCCATCTCCAAATTAAATATACAGATTTGTATACAGAGCTCAGGAAGGAAGGTTGATGAATACTGAAGTGAAATGCATTTTGTGCAAATAAGCTGTGAGAAACAAGACAGATGTTTCTGGGTGACAGAACTTACAAACATTCAAGATTGAAGTATGAGAGAGACAGTTTGGTAGTTCCCAGTGCCTTGCTTGTGCATCTGACAGCTCTGGGAGTGCAGAGAATAACATTTTGTATAAGAAAGAATGTTTGGATAGAAAAAGGCTGTGTTACTTTCAGGGAAATATTTGCAAATCCGTCATAAAATTTGGGGCATCGGTCTTGGAAGGGTGCTCCTACATGGGCAATACCAGTATTGTTCTCGACAGACAAAAATCCACGTTGTTAGCAGTCACGTCTTCTCCTCAACATGGCATTTGGGAGTTGCAGGCACTTAAGCACTGTGAAACGGCCTAAGAGAAGAAAAGCATAAATGCTGAGCAGAGAGTAGGCAGCGAAGCATACTGTTAGGTCAGAGCCTTCCCATGTCAGATCCCAGGGGGTCCTTGTGGGTCACTGGGCCTCCCCAGTGGTTTCCTCCAGTCCATTCCTCATGGGCAGGGTTGGCAGTGAGGGGGGTGCAGGAGATGTCCCCAGGCAGGAGCAGGGTCTGGGACTAGGATTTCTATGCAGCCTCGTGAGTGCTGTGCCCCAGCCATGGTGTGACAGCAAGAGGGGTGTTCAGGTACCCCATTAGAAGGGGTAACTGCTTCGATAGCTCAACAGACACTAATTCAGGACTGATTTTAAATTACCTGTTAACAGATAACCTGTTTGGGGTCTTTTGTGGTGCCTGCCTCTCTAGTGGGCAGGATCCCACATGCATGCATTTCTATAGGCAAAGAGCATCCCTGTGCTCAAACCAAGTCGGGCTTCTCCAGCAGCTATGAAAAAAAGTCAAGGGGAAATGGAAAAAAAAAAAAACGAAAAAAGGCTCTGCACAATTCCTTTTCTTGAGAATAAGGGCAGTTGGCTGCACTCTCCAGCATGGCACTGACAAGCTGAGACAGCTGCCTTAGAGCCAGTGTGTTCAAACATGCTGCCGTTATCCTGTTACATGAATCAAAACCAGCACGCACCAGCTTTCATCTGGATTTCATTATGGTGATTTATGTCATAGAGACTGTTGTCTCACAGGAAGCAGCAATATTCGGAGTACTGGATAGGGGAGATTGTTATCACCAGGACAAAGTTGACAAATCTCCCTGTTTAAAAATAGCCATACCTCCTTACCGTTTTCAGTTTTAAGCCCCCTGCTTATTCTCAAGCCTTGGAGTGCTTTGCTTTAAATACTTTTAACAAAGGGTTTTTCTCCTTCTGAAGACAATTTGAGCTGAATTCTGGCAAACCTCCCATGGTCTGGAGGAGACCCAGGTAAAGCAGACGGTGCAGGGGAAGGTGCACCCCGAGGGGCTGCTGCTGCTTTGTAACAGAGCCCGGGGCTCACTCCTCCTCAGCACCGTTGTCTACAGAGCTGGGGTCACACTGGCACCTGCTTGCGAGAGGTGAAAACAACTGAAACGTGCTGTCCAGCATGATTTGTGTGCAGCCCTTCAGCTGTGTCCAGAGGATGGCCAGGCCCTCCCTCCATTGCTGAGCCCTGTCTGCTGTGAACTGGCTTCTGTTGTGCGCACAAGGTTGGTGCGTGATTGCATCTTCCTCTGTGCAAGGGAGGATGATTACCTGCAGAGAACCAAAGGCAAGGCTGCCAGAAGAAAACATAATCACTTTGAGGGAGATAATGAAGATAAAACTAAGGAGCTCCGTGGTAATGGAAAGCAAACAATGAGCAGTTAGGTTTGCAGTAAAGCATGGAATAAGGTGTTGTGTAGCTTTGCACAGAAACAGAGAGCTCACTCTTTCTAGGATTGCCCAAGACAGCCAAAAATTGCTGGTAGCAACTGAAATCAACTTTGGATTAAGTAACCAAAATCATCTTTGGATTTAGTGGTATTGTAACCTTTATGTGCTCAGTGCTTCTTGACCCTGTAAGTAAGAGCAGCATGGACTGATGTTTCTGTGTATTGAGTAGCAGATGGCAGTGGTCTGAATTATGTTACGTGGCTTGTTTCAATAGTCCTTTTACAGCAACACTAAGAGGAACTCTCTTAAAACCACATAAAACTCCCAGTGTATCTGGGTGTTAGAAGCACCCAACTTGATGATGATCCTCTGACAGCAAAACCAAGGAGCAGGAGGGCAGGCAGCGATATCACAGAGAAAGACAGGAGTAATCAGTAAGATCTTAATTCTCCTGCTTCAGAGGGCTGAGCACTGCCATGTGAGAAGCTTTCTGAAACAGAGAGCCCGGCTGCATGGGTGCATGAGTACATCCTTCTAACTCATCAAGATTAAAACCAGGCAGACACACTACTAAGCTGAAGACTTTCCCTCTATCCCTGAGTAGGGTGAGGTTTCTTCTCCCTATCTTTTCCTCTGTTTTTTATTCAGGCATGGTACTGCATTGCCTGCCTCAGCATCAAGACAGCATATGAATATTTAACCTCAATGGCACTGCAGTGTCTGCCCAGATCGGCACTCAAGCTCATCTGTATGCATGCAGAGCAGCAGGAGTAGCTGAAGAGGGTTGATGTGACTTTCTCCTTTTTGACAATTCCTTATGACTGGAAGCTTTCCTTAATAGGAGTGGATTTCCTTAAGAAATTATCCACTTTCCTGGGTAAAATTTGGACTAGTGCTTAACACGTACCTCTGTTGGAGAGGGCTCAACAAGCATTTATATCTGGGCCAACAGATGCACAGGAGAATTACCTGCCAGGATGTAGTGGGGAGCAATTTATCTGGACAGATGATGGTTCTCATACTGCAAATCAGATAGCAGAATGGCCCACATTTTAAAACATGTATGACACTAACAACACTCCATGGCAAGAAGCTGTTTTTTACCTCTATATGTATACCTCAGATCCTGGTGTGTGTTGTTCAGGGGAAACACATGCTCAGCTTTCTTTTAATTGCTTTAATTATCAATTATTTCAGTACTGTATCTCCTAAATAAGGTGCAGGAAAAGTTAGGTGTGTTTTTACTCCTCTTCATGATCATTTCAGAACCAGACGAGAACATAGCTGGGTCACAGGAGTTGTCCAATTGCTCTCCAGAGCCATTACTGTGTCTCCTCCCCAAGCCCTTGCATACACTATTTTAATTATGAAAAAAACTGCAAGCAAATGTATGCTATGGGGGTTCCTCTTCAGTTCCTCTGAAGAATCGATGTGAGAGAAACTCACAGTATGTCTCAGAACCACATGGACATAGAATCAGAACAGTCAGGGTTGGAAAGGACCTTAAGATCATCTAGTTCCACGCCCCCTGCCATGGCAGGGACACCTCCCACTAAACCATGCCACCCAAGGCTTCTGTCCAACCCGGCCTTCAACACCGCCAGGGATGGAGAATTCACAACTTCCCTGGGCAACACATTCCAGTGCCTCACCACCCTTACAGAAAAGAATTTCTTCCTCATATCCAATCTAAACTTCCCCTGTTTATGTTTGAACCCATTACCCCTTGTCCTATCACTACAGTCCCTAATGAAGAGTCCCTCCCCAGCATCATTATAAGCCCCCTTCAGATACTGGAAGGCTGCTATGAGGTCTCCACTCAGCCTTCCCTTCTCCAGCCTGAACAGCCCCAACTTTCTCATCCTATCTTCACACGGGAGATGCTCCAGTCCCATGATCATCCTTGTGGCCTCCTCTGGACTTGTTCCAACAGTTCCATGTGCTTTTTATGTTGAGGACACCAGAACTGCACACGATACTCCAAGTGAGGTCTCACAAGAGCAGAGTAGAGGGGCAGGA
>JANRGW010018567.1:0-16451 GCA_024733675.1 Psilopsiagon aymara | reverse complement strand
AAGGCCAGGTTGGACAGAGCCTTGGGTGGCATGGTTTAGTGGGAGGTGTCCCTGCCCATGGCAGGGGCGTTGGAAATAGATGATCTTAAAGTCCTTTCCAACCCTAATTATTCCATGATTCTATGATTCTAATGAGTCTGGTTTAAGCTACTCCTCTGCTACGGCTCAACTTTAAAAAAAAAAAAAATTCAAAAAATATCAGTATTTGGATTCAGTTCAACACAGCAATATTTACAAAGTAAAAAGAGTTCTGTTAGGAAAGAGGAACCCAATATTTGTCATGAAAGAACTACAGCCTTATGTGGAGAGCTTTCACTTGGTATGTGGAAGACACAGCTTCAAGTCTGCTCCTCCTACTTTAAACCGGATGAACAGCCAAGTAACTGGACTATAGTCAAATGACTGAGCTATTCATAATTCTGACAAAAAAAAACAAACAACCACCAACAGAGAAAATCAACCCAAAACCATCCTGTAACGAATAATGTTTCTTGGTGTTTTCCAATTAAAAACTTCCAATTAAGCACTGGCCCAAACTACAAAACCTGGAAAAGAAATCTACGGGTAAAGGAGGGCAGTGAGTAAGCAGACTCTGACAATAACATTGATCTAAATGTCAGTGAAATCAATTAAAGAGATCAACACAACATCAGTTTGTTCAGCAAATGTTATTTCCCCTTTTTACCTTCACCCTCTTGTAGAGCTTTTTGATCACCTACAGCTTCAGGAACCAACTTAGCATAGGAGTGTTTTTCAGTGGAATCAAACTTCACAGTATCAAAGTATACAGATCCATTGGACACATACCTGAAAAGTTAAAGATTATTATTTAGCTAACTTTCTACAAAGACTTAACTGAATTTTATCCCAGAAATCACTGTGTTAAACTTGCATTCTGTAGTGAAACCACACACAGTATGGTACTGCTCAGTACTCTAAAGACGAATTAGGTGAGCCTAAGTTTTAAGGCCTTACCATAAAGACTTTAGCCAGATCATCGAAAGTCATAATAAAATTGATCACAGGGAAAACAACTAACATCTTTCTTGTTAAACTCTTATGAGCTAATACATGAAATTACACTCCCAAGAGAAGAAACATTTACAATACCTCTGACCTTTTTTTGCATGTATTATATTTTGCAATAACATAGTATGATTCTATGACAGTCCATTTTGTCCTCCTTTACTCTGTTAATTTTGTCCTTCAACAGCCGTAATAAAAACTGACACTAAAGTAAGTTTCAGCACCACCACGAATGCTGATAATTCAGTGCAAAAAATGCAATGCACCCACCCCTGTTTGGTGTTTTGTGGGGGTTTTTTTGTTTGTTTTTTTTCTTTTTGTTCTGGTTGTTTTTTTGAAGAAAACTTTAAAATGTAGGTTTAAAAGGAAGAACATGCAAGTGCAATTATGGCAGCCTGAACCACAGTTTGCTTTATTCGCAATTAAAAATACATCCATATCAGGGGAAAAAAAAAGAAAGAGAGAACTCAAAAATTTCACAGGCAAATCTAACTTGATACCCAGGAACTTCTAGAGTATTAGCTTGATCTTCACAAATATTAGACAATGGCAGAAAAAGAGTTCATGATTACTTAAAAAACAAAAAAACCAGATTACGTTATTTACAGCTGAGTTCTAGGCATCTGGTGAGGCATAAGTTTTTGAAACCCCTTTCTGAACGCCAAGAGTCAAATATGGTACAAGAGAATGGAACTTTGACTATTTATTTTAATGAATGAGGATTTCTCCCTATAAATTTAAGAACCTAACTTCTCTTTTTGTAAGACATCACAAAAAATATGGAATAGCACACTTTCATCAAGTGAGAAATAAGGAGTCTCTCGCAAAGAAACCTGAAGTTTCTTTATTTGATAAAACTCTACTTCAGGGAAAGACTACTATTGCATATGAGAACAGAGAAACCAGTTCACAGGTAAGTGTTGAAAGCAATCATTCTAGCCCTGGTACAGTATAAGCACACAACAAAAGTATCCAGTAGCAAACTTACCCATAACCATTATCCACAATCTTTTTCACAAAATCCACAATTTCTGGCACATATTCACTAACCCGCGTTAAAACATCTGGAGGTAAAACCTATAGATAAAAAGTAGAATCTTTCTATATATAATTATTTATACATATAAAGTATACACTAAAATATATACATTATACATCAATTAAAAATTGGCTCCAAAGTAAGGGACAGCCAAGATTCCTGTTTCAAGCTTTCTGCTCTGAAACAACGTACTGTGGCCACTTTTTCCTTAGCCTTTAAGGCGATGTTAACAACCTACTGCAGGAAACATCAGCTCTTCCATTTATTGCAATTCTGTCAGAACAGACAAGTAGTCCCTCTGACCTGCAGGTAAATAAATAAACCTTCACTGATCTGGACCATTGCATATGATATGGCATTTTGTCTGTAACTTGTCCTTGACTGTTATTGTCACACAATTTCTCAGTGGCTGAAGACTTGTAAGCAACCAGTCTAAATGCTGAGGCTGGCAGTGCTCTCTTGTGCAGCTAACAGACTCAAACTTCTCAGACTTCTGGATCAGCTGCTGATCATAAACCCATGTTACACCCAAGGGAAGGGATGGAACGCACATGTCAAACTTGATCACCAGTTAACCTGCTCTGGTAACATGCACAATTGATTCAAGACTGCTGGAATGGAACAGAACAGGTGCTAACTTAACAGCTACCTATTCACATTAAAGGAAAATAGTTAAATAAGGTTGAAATGTGAGGCCTTTGAAAGCTATTAAGGAGCTAAATTATATTCTGGGTATTATGAGGCATGGCACACTTTTATAACAGAAAACAGTTTGCTTACTTACATTGAGTGCTTCCATATCCTTATGAAATTCCCCTTCCCAGAATTTGGGGAGCTTTGAGAATATGGAATTGTCAGTCACCTGACTGCCAAATTTTGTGTCCAACCAGTCAGACAGCAAATCTTTGGCTTCTTCCAACAGCCTCTATAAAACAATAATGGTAAGTACAAGTGATCAAACACTTGCCCTGTTGAAACTCTCCAGACAGATCTTACTTCAAACAGAAAGGTCTGCTTGAAGAAAAAGACTCTTGGCTATGAATACAGAGTAATCCGTGCTTCTACCAGATTTTTATTATATTGCCCTTCATAAACATGGATGAAGTAATCAGAGGAAGGAAGATAAACTGGTAAGTGATATCTGTTCTGATATAAATCACTTAAACAGGCATGTGAAACTTACACTGTAAACACTGGATGGGACCTGCAGTTGTATCAGATCACCTGCTCTTCCCCCGCCCCTTCACTACAGGATAATCTAACAGAAGCCTTACTGTACGCATTGCTTAAAAGTGTTTGAAAGACTCATCTGAACACCAGTCTTACACTATTTTTTTTTTTTTTTGCAATAGGATATAGCCCAGAAGACATCACTGCTTAGATTTTAGTTGGTTTGACAATTTCACTAGGTCAGAATACACTTCAGAAAGCCACTTGATACTAGAAGAGCTGAAATTCTTTAAAAAAAAAAAAAGATAATGTAGAGAGAGTCTTCTCCAGAAGGGAGCACATACCCTCTACTTCCTACAGCAATTACCACAAATAATCCAAAAGCAAGAAAAGATGGAAATGGAAATCAATTACTAAACGACAGTAGTTATATTGACTGACTTGGTTACTGGGACAGTACTGAAGCCCAATAAGGTCAACAGGATTATTGTCACTAAATGTAAATATTTTTGGGATGTATTTTCTTCTCTGATCAGAGATAGAACACTTGTGTAGAAAACTGCCATCAGTGACTGAAATGTCCTAAATGCATATTCAGTAATCTATACTGCAATTAGTTCATCAGGAAAAAAGAAGTCAAAAAGAAACACTAAACACGTGTAAAAGAAAAATCTCCATTGGAAAGTCAAAATTAACTGAGTAATTGTCACAGTAGGAGGGGGGGGAAGTAATTACTAAAAACGGCATCCAAAAACTACATAGCTGAACTTAAGGATCTAACTTCTTTCATGGAATACAAAATATTACAAAGTCTTCATCCCCACATTACCTCTTTTTATGAATAAAAATGTCCATAATCATAGAATCATAGAATGGTTAGGGTTGGAAAGGACCTTAAAATAATCTAGTTCCAAACCCCCTGCCACGGGCAGGGACATCTCCCACTAAACCCTGCCACCCAAGGCTCTGTCCAGCCTTGCCTTGAACACTGCCAGCAATGGAGCATTCACAACTTCCCTGGGCAATAAGAATGGCAAGGAATAAGATAAGATTATTTTTAAGCCCCCTAACAACTATAAGTCAAATACAATTTTAAAATCACAATTTAAGAGGAGCTCAAACTGACCTCATGACAGTTGTTGATCTCTTCCTCAGGGAGTTTAGCTTGCACAGCTTCTTGTAGAGGACCAAAAGCAGACTTTACTGCATTCTGAATTCTTTCCAACATTTGCTTTTTGTCTGGGTCTGTTGTCTCATTTAATTTAAATGAAAAGAGCTACAATTTAAAAAAAAAAATAAAAAAAAATTTAGAAAGCAACTTGCAGTACAGTAGCGCTATGTTCCACACACAATATATTATCCTAAACACATGTATCTTAATCGTGATTAATAATAATTATGCCAGATGAAAAACTTTGCTACGAAACTACTGAAACATACTCCTCATCAGAAATAAAAGTGAAGTCAAAGAATTTACTATAGACCCAAATTCAGTTTTTCAAAAAGACTTTGTACACAACTACATCATCATTACTGTTGTTTAGTAATTTTCATTTTCTATGCAGTTGATCACTTTAATTACACAGTTGATTATCACAGATCTGTAAAGGAGAAGCTTTAATGTGAAACATAGAGATTAAATGCTATGCTTAGAGAGCATGTCAGGCAATGATAGTTGCGCAAAATTTCCAAGCCTCCCATTCTCGGGCCTGTATTCAATTCATTAGACTAATATCTCTTTGTCATCTGTTGTTCTAAAAATAACCAGAGGGTCACCTTCCTTTCACCTTCAGTCCAGCATACAGAATTTATTAAATCCCTAACGCTTTGGAGACTTTTGGTCTTTCCAAGGCCACCAATCTTACAAGCTTTAAAAAATTATGGACATACCACCATTTCAAAACTGCTTTAAAGGATTATTTTTGAAGCTTGAATTCTAACACAAAAACATCTAATACCCCAACAACATTATACACACACTTGCAAACAAGTTCTACGGACCTAAGTCAAGGCATGCCTTTTAGACCAATAGTTCTGGTCAATTCTAAACCAATGGAAAAATCAAAGCAATGTGCAGTTCCAGTAACATTTCTAATTTGTGTGGTACAAGTTCAATAGAATAATTTTCAAAAGAATAATTGACACAAACAGAAAGTTTAAGGAGGTAGCAAAATTAGAGGCATTTTTTACATGCTTTGCTACATTATTGAGAACCTAAGATACTAGCAGACACTAAACACCATGCCAACCTCTGAGGCAGTTTTAACATCTTCAAGTAGCTGATCTGGTGCCAATTTGTTCTCTCTATACCGTTCAAAAAGGTAATTTTGTCTTGCTCTCTTGATGATCTACAAAGCAGAAACATGGAAATATTTTTGTGAATCAAATACCTCTTATATACCAAAGTCATTTCAGAATCCCTACTAATTTGACAAGCTGCAAGAATTGCATGAAGTAATACAAATTAAACACACCACACACAGTTAATCAGCTTCCTCAAGACAGCTAATAGGTATCTGAACAACAGGCAAATAAGTTATCTTTGTAAAATGCTTAGTGTTCATTACTTATTTATACAGAAGAATACAGACTTTGCTACAGTAGGAATGCTACAAAACAGAAAAATAAAAACAAACAAACAAACAAAATCCCTCACCAAAAAATAAACTGTATGGTTTGCATACAAAATGTATGTCTAAGTTAATGAGTGCAAGACTTACCCTGGCTTATCAAATGGCAATTACATATGACTCTCTGACTTCCATGCTGAAAGTACAATATTTTAGATTGCAATTTAAAAAGACCTTACCTTATCATCAATATCTGTAATATTCATACAATAGAAAACGTCATATTTAAAATAATCCCTCAAGATTCTTCTCAGGATATCAAATGAGATGTATGACCTAAAAACATAAAAGATATAGGGGCGTTTTAGTGACCACCTCAAGTCTATTTCTATACTATGCATGAACTACTTTAATCTCAGAGTCAGTAATTTTACAGCAGTTTTAATTTTCCCATATCCACTTGTAAATTTTTAATCACACAGTGACATAATATTATAACATGCTTTTAATCTAAATTTGAAGCATTGAGTCCAACAAGGCTATTGTCTAGTAATACACTCATCTAAATAAAGTGCCTTTTCCTATCAATCTTTTGCTTCCAATAGGCACTGTTATTAGCTACATTGAAATAAGGAACTGCAGTACCTGGCATGTCCCATGTGAGAAGCATCATAAACTGTTGGACCACAGCAGTACCACAGGACCTTTTTTCCATTCTGAGGCTGAAATATTTCCTTAATTGAAAGGGAAAGTACAGTGATGAGAAAAAAATTAAGACCTCAGGCCAATAACACTGCTTTTGGAGATTAGAATGTGAAAACATGGATTATAAATACAAAAAAGGAATAGTTATTCCACTCCCAGTTTTGTGTAAGGAAAGATCACTACTAGTTTTATCATGTAAAAGAGAGAAGAGGGTGTGGCTGCTTCAGTTATCAGTACTCAATCAAGATACCAGATTACAAAAGTCTGAACTAGTCCAGACATTATTCAAGCTGTATTTGTAAAAGAGAAGATCACGCTTTCTTTTGAATTGAAAAAGGCTACAGAGTATAATCATTTCACACATCCTTGGATACTACATCCCATGTAACATTAGTATTACTAATATTTCCTCTCTTTCCCAAAGGACCTTCAAGTAAGACCACAAGAAGTTTACCAGTTTCTATTACACAGACAACTTCTAAAGAAACTGTGATTTTATTCTATTCACACTGCCTATACTTGTGTGCATTACAGTTGAACCCCTGGCTATTTTGCATCATCATAGCTTGCAATTGGGAAGTACATATAATGAAATATACACATGCATACACTTGTACATTTATTGTGTAGGATATAAATATATAAATATATAAATATTATATATAATTACATATTAAAATACATCATATACAATATTTGTGTTGTGTAGTACAATAATATCTAATTTCTAATATCTAATATAGAAAGATATAAAATATATATAAAAATATTATATTTAAACACTTGCCCAACAAACACACGTGACTGACCCAGCATCTCTGGGACATGCTTGTTAACATTCTGCAAAATACAAACCAAAAGCCTGTGTACTGATAGGGTGAACACTTAAGAAACGAATATTTGATGACTTCTCTATTTGTGTTTCTATGGAAATCTCCACTTTTCTTTCGTTTAGTCACCTTATTGCGAGTCAGGCTGTTGTAGAGGCAGAGCCTAGAATGTTTTGTTCCTTCAGGGGGAGACCAGGGTGGCTGCACACGCTTGCCTTTACCTAGGGGAAAAAACAGTTTAAAGAGAACCGAAAAGTCACTTTTCACAAACAGTTTTGTATTATAACATTTTCTCGCTATCAAACTCTTAAGTTATATCACAAGGGAAAAAACCTACATATAATTAGACAAAGCAGCTTCAACCCTAGCTGTTTAGAGCCTCCTACAAAGCCACTACATTATTTCACTCTAGTTTATTTTCTACTTTCTGACTAGCCATTGTTATTAACTTTAGATTCAAGTACCACGACAAAGGTATAACAGTAAGAGCATGCAATTCAGTTAAAGCACTAACAAGAACTTCGATATATAATGCATTATTAATTCAGTGTTACGATAGTCCTCGGCCTTCTGCAAAGCCACTGATATTACTGTGACAGCATGTGACTTCTCACACAGAAGTTGCAAAAAATCACCAGAGACCAGAGTTAGCCTCTAGAGCCAATATTGACACTGCATGTGTACTCAGGGTGAGAGGGAGGGGAGACAGAAAGGCTTAGAAAGAACCTCAGGTTTTTTATCATACATTGTTGCTATGCACACAAGCCATTTTTCAAAATGTTTACCACAAGTATGCTTCAATTCAGCAAAAGGCTAAATTTTGCATTAAAGAGTAAATAAAATAGAGGGTAATATTAGTGACAACATTCTTGCTTTCTCTAAAATTTTAAGAAGCGACATAGACATTAAAGGTTTTTTCAAACCAAAGCATGAGTATGTCATCCATCCAGAGTGGCAGATTGCTCTGCACAGGGCTGGTTACAGCTGTAATGATGTTAAACTAATTATCACATTAACTAGGAATGAAAGCAAACCAGGAAATTCAAAAATACAGCAAGGTTGCCAGCTTAATACACACAGAACTGTCTTTAGGAATTCTTGTGGTATGCCATTTTAGTTGCAATTAAAATATACAAACTATCTGCTTTGACAACAAAATGCCTTTCTGGTCCTGCATCTAGGGTGCTCTTCATTAACTGTTTCCCTCAATATCTTTGTATGAATTTGTGGCTGAAAACCTCTAAGTAAGATAAACTTTCATGGTATAAAAAAAATTAATTTCTTCAAATTCCTTTCTTGAATAACTGCCTAAATAAGGGGAAAAAAAAATTAACTGCAGAACACTGTCTCACAGATGGACTCCATTTAATCTCCATGTTACGAATCCACAGAAATGTGTTTATTCTAAAGATTTAATTGTATGAGGTACTCCTTAACAGAACACCTCAAGTTCAGAAGCAGTCTATCCATAACACAGTTCATATACCAAGGTATATGTTTACTTTTTGATTTACAAAGATTACTCTAGCATGCTTAATTGCGGCTAATGTTTCCCTCAGGGAAAGAAGCCTATGTGGGTTAGCCTAATAAAAGATAAATCTGTAAAGCTTTCTTTACTTAAAACCACACTAAACATAAGAAAAAACCCAGATAGTGTGCTGTAAAGTTCTCAGCTTGTGAGTTAGGTGCCACATTATATCCACTACATAGACACCAAGGGCAAAGTAAAAGGCACGCTGTTTAGTCTGTTCAAATATGCCTCTGCCAGTCTTTCCCCTGGTTGAACTGAAGTTCATTTGCTCTAAACCACCCCATGAGCTCTGTGATAGACCTGAAAAAACACTGATAAAATATCCAAGGTCTAAGACGTGGCAGATTCACGTGTCATTTTCATAGTGACCACTGCAGAGCACCATTTCAGGACTTCTGATGCATACACACAGATCTAAAAGATAACAAGACATAACCCCTCAGAAAGAGAGACTTAACATTAAAGATTCTGTGGACAGGAAACCAGAAACCTTTTCTCTTATTGCTCCACCCTGATCCATGAAAGTCTGCAAAACATTTTGGTTAGCAGTATTAAATCTATCAGAGTCAGCAGTATAGCTGAGATCCCTGAACTGCTGAAAGGAAATCAGCAACCAGAAGCAGCACAAGCAGATACACACACATGTACAGAATCTACTCGCAGCAGTCTGATTTTAACTGCTGGTCTGACAGGAATTGAGGACACATCTTCATGAGAGGATAGCATTGGAGTAATATTAGTCAACAATCATCAGCAAAAATGACAGACATTATGCATTCGTTAGTAGGTATTGCAAGCACTATACAACAGCTCTGTGGTGGTGGTGTTATTACTATTTCATGATTACCCAAGCAAGGATCTTGCTATAGAGCAATTAAATTAGGCTAGCTCATTGGAAAACAACTCAGAAGAGTGATACAGCTCCCAGAAATGCCAGCACTCATGCTTACACAATGACCTAGATTAACCAGTTAGTATTTCCTCAAATCATCAGTAATGCCTGAATTGCCAGGGTTAAAAAGAACTCCAAACATTCTTCTTGAAATCTGGTGTTAATAACAACCATAAGAGCCAGTTTCAGTTTACTCTGTAATGAACTTGTATATTATATAACAATTTAAGTAGTTACCATTTCAGGGAAAAAAAAAAAAAAACAAACAAAACAAAAAGGAAAAAAAAAAGTGGACTGAGCAAACCCTGATATTTTAGGGAACAAGTTGAAACACACACATTCTTTTAAAATCCAGTGACTAGCCTTTTAAATAAAATACACATAATTAAATTCTGTAGACTGAGGAATTTTAAAGTCAAGGAAATGTGGAAACAGAGATTTAGCATTCAAATAGGTCAGGATATATCCATTACACAGTAACTGTATGCAAGAAGCATTTAATGACCTTGAACACAAGTCGATACTGTAAATTCTAAAGTGTGCAAGAGTATGAAAGGGAACTTCTAGGAATTCGCAGCAATAAAAACAATACAATGTCAGCTAGTCTATAACCTGCCCATCAGTTTCATATTACTCACTTGTTTGAAGTTTACAAGGCTCATTTTTTTCACTGCTGCCATCATAGATTGCTTCTATGTGTCTGTACCACCGGACAACATGGATATACTGGTCCACAGGTGGCCTTGAAAACTTTCTGAATACCTCCACATCTGCATGTGAAAATGTGAACCCCTGGATATAACTACGAGTGCTCAGGTACTTGTTCAAAGCCTTCACCCTGGCTTCCTCTTCACTAATGCTCAGAATAAAACTGTAGCTGGAAGCTGCAAAGAGAGGCACAGGACATTTGGTCAGCATTAAAAGAAGGAGATCCTATGACCAAAATATATCCTTATACTATACATCTCCCCTCTAAATTAGTTCTGGCAACTGACAATTTAAGAAAGTATATTTAATATAAGCTAATGAATAACTATATATTTCCTATTAATAGGATCAAGTTCATGCTGTCGTAAGTTTTTGGAGATATCTTCACAAAGAGTACGAAGGACAAAAGCACAAGTCCTTTTCATGAAGAAACGTTATCTACATGAAATTGGAGAAAATTCTTCACACACAGCAAATCTAATCAGTCACACTTTTCCACACTGCTAGAACACTCATACTGTAAATACTTGATTATAATTAATTCTATCCACTGTGGATAGGCTGTGAATATGCCTACTGAAGTTGAACAGATCCTCAAATCTTTACAGGACCAGTGTCTGCCTGCAAGCTCCCAGAATGATGCTCAGTTACTCCTACTTGTTCTACAACTCAAAACTCATGCTGTTGCTGTACATTTACATACCTCTCCTATGCCACTTTCTCTCCTCAGACATACAAATAATATTTTAAGAGTTCTAAACAAATAAACAGAAAGGATATTAGATTGTGCTCCTCCCTTGCAATCTTTTAATTCCATGATTTATTTGGTACAGAGGCAACACAGGTTCAACTGGATTCCACCTTTACAAATGTAAGAACACAGAGCAGAAGGGTTCTGTGAGTTAGCGGGGATGCGCTCAGTAACGGCAAGCCCTCTCAAAGTCAGTGGGTATGAATTAGAACAGAGGCTATGGAATTTGAGCTAGCACAGACACTATGTAAAACTAGCATTCATTTTTCCTACAGTGATTCAACATCTGCAACTCCATTTGTGTTCACAGTACTGTATAAACATTAAGCCAATAACCTGCTTAGGTAGTGAGCCAAGAAGGTAATTTAAGATGTAGCCAAGGTCATAGCACAGTGAAGCAAGTGGCAGTATCACAACACTGGTCATTGCTCCCTAACCCCAACAGAGACCGCTGCCACAGGCACTACTCCTTCCTTACACTAGTACAAACATCTTCTGCACGAGTAGTTCCCAAAGCACTGCAAGCATCCATGGACCAGCACTCTTGGAAAGGGAAGGATAAAAGCAGATAAGGAAGTGATGGCTAGGAGAGGATGTGAGGAACTGCGGAACTGAAGGTTTTCCAAAGATCATCAGTTAAGACTTTATGAGCAGCTCATTTCCTGTAAGGAAATACATTACTGAAATATTCTACAGGATGACAGGGAAATGGCAGCTAGATACCAAGTATGTCTGCATTTGACCTTTTTGAGTGTAAATGAGATATAGTGGCACACCAGCAGAATAAAAAAGGCCAATGATTATAAAAATAATAATTAAAAAAAACCCAAAACCCTAAGGGCACAAAACATATTTAGAATTCATACACAAAAGAAAAGTCAGATTCATGCAAAGTGTCAGTCCTTCTCAGTGGCTATGCATGCAATTGCTCAGTATAAATAAGGAAAAACAGTAAATAATGGTTCATAACTAGACCTTATGTGCTTGTCTTTACCTGGCTGAATGGGATTAAACTTTAGCTCACATAGTTAGTTTTACTATAAACTTTTCAGGCTCCTCAATATTTACTGATGTTTATCATCATAGAAGTTCACATGTTTATACACATAAAATAGTTTGAAATAGCCGTGTTCATTAATTACAGAAACCTAAGACATAAGTCTTCCCTGAATGTTAATTTCATATCCATGAATCATGAGAGAGAAGGCCAAGGAAAAAAAGTATTACAAGAATGATCCATGTAGAAATTAAACTATATCTCAAAGATCTTTAAGGATCTATGGCAAAGAAAGCAGCACTCAATTTGCAAAGTATTATTAGGGTTATTATGACCATTATTCACACATCAGGCTGCTAATGGGAAGCAGATCACTGTATCTCAAACAATGTAAGCGCTTTTCAACCACATCTGTAAACCAATCTAAAAGGGAAGCTGCATAAACTAACACACAAATACAACAAAGATGACAGAACTCATACAAGCTACTTTTGGTAAGGAAAGATGGCAAATATTGCCTGTGAATTCAGTCCCAGCTCAGCCCTGATAAGCAGAGCAACCAAAATTACTTTGAGAAATCTTGGCACATGGATTAATACTTAAAATTATAAAGTCTGACGTTATGTCTAATTGCAAGAGCAACAGCAGACTTGAAAGTGTAATACATCAAAGAAACCAGTTAGCCCAGGAGACCTAACAGGAGGATGTCTTTATGTTGAGACTGATCGCTGACTCAAATTCAACCCAAACTCATGCCCATGACTGCACACCACAGGAAGTGCAGTACAGCATGAGCACACCTGAGCAGCTGTTGACAGAGTTTCTTAGGGTACAGCAACAACTGAGCCATAGCACTCCCCAGCTCCCAGGAGGCTCACTGTACCAATGAGTTTCCCACATTGGCTTCCTAGGCTGCGCTGAGCCCCAGAACTTTTTCTACACTGATAGCTACTTTTAAAACCATGACAGCTAGCTTAAAGCTAGTACAGATGTGTGCTACCCTCTACCTCTGTCAGATGCAGAGATAAAAGCAAATCTGCTGTGTTTGAGAGTGCTGAGTGATCAGCGTAATTCAACGATAACTCTGAGCATCTCCTTTCAGTAATACAGGACAAAATAATTCTCACTCCTGGCATTCTTGTGAGTAGCTCCAAACTGGGCTGAACTAACAAAACAAAAGCTCTTTGAAGCACAGGGTGCTCTCCTGGGAAGAAAGAATGAATCTGATAACATGATCTTTTGAAGGCAGTATACCAGAGGACCATTTCTTTCCAAGTAAAATAAATCAGTGAAAATTATACATAAAAGTCAGTTCTGATTTCATTTACATCACTACTAAAACCAAGAACAGTGAATCTACAGAACCCGTTCATTTTTTAATCCTGTGATTCATATTCTGTAGCACCAGCTCCCTCCTCTCAGTGTCTCTCAATGCCTTAATTCATCACAACATTAATGGAAATATTTCCTGGTACCTCTTGAGTGCTTCAACCCCTCTGCTCATACACTTCAGTACCCCCATCCTCATGTACACCCCATCTTTGCTCAGTCTGCCAACTGTATGCAAAAGGCAGTCCACCATCAAATGTAATTCATACTAATCAATGGATTCGAAGTTTTGAGGGAGAAGGGCCAACGGATATATGTAGGCCTGATCTGGTTTACCCCTGTTGCTTTAGGAAATAAGACTAATAAATAGCCCTTCCCTCTGACTACAATTAGTTTCCCCTCCCAAACCAGAAAAATTAGACTTGCTACCACTCAATTGCATTAGAAGTGTCTTCTTGACAACAAAACGCAGTATTACAGAGCTGTTGCATAACACTGAATGTTATTTCATGTGAATGGAATGATCCACAGACATCAAATTATATGACTCCAGAGCAACTCTGTTAAGGAAACAAGCACTGAGCATGAATATTGAGAGGCAGCAAAATAACCTTAAAAAAATCATAAAAATTAATGTAAATAATGTAAGACACACCACACCCTCCACATTAAAAAGTTGTTTTGATAGAATTCCACCATAGACATTAATTAATACGATTCTTATACAATAATTGTCACTATTCAGTCTCTTTGGGAAATATAATTGTCACATATTCTTCTGTGTAACTTACACAATATCAAATCTGATGGAAAGTTTTCACTGTTATTCACCTGGAAATGAAAACCTCTGTTCCTTGAAAGTGTTGACAGCAAAGTAAATACAGAAAAGCCATAAAGTAGGCAGTAAGCTAGCTGAAACAAAAACAGGGAGTTACTTTGCTTCAGGGAAAAAATTAGATTTTCTGGGCTTCTCTGAACCTGCTAACCTTGTCAGTCATAATTAGATGACAACTGAAATGGTCTGGGATTTCTGCAGAGGCATTCTCTGAGAAGAGGTCTTACGACATTTCAGAATATTTTAAAATGTCATTCCTCTTCCAACTTGGCTTTCTCAGATTTGAAACAACTCATAAAAGGTAAGCATAATATGTCTCACTATTAATATGGCTCCAAACTGGCCATTTATCATTCTGGCTGGTTACTCCAGTAGTTTTGTAAGGAAGTTCAACTATCTGCTCAGTCGAGATGTATTATTATCCTTTTCCATAAAAATTTCAAAATAACTGAACCAAAGCAGCTATCCTATCTGTCCAAGACACAGCATACACGCGCACAGACAAAGATACACAGGACTTTCAAGACTCACACACGAAGATATAGAGGCTTTTAGGAGAGCAGGGATTTTTAAGATGAAGTATCCCACCAAAGAAGCACTTGTCAGTCCTAGTCCCTTCAGCCCTGCAAGTTTCACTTACACTTTTCCCAAACTAAATGCAGCAGTTACAAGTTCACTAAAAAAGCAAATACTATTTGCCCAGTAGTAAGCTTAACTGAAAAGTATCTTAAAGTCTTAAAGTGCACTTCAACTGAGCCTGTAGAAGGGGTTTTTTTTTAACCCATGCCTTAACTAAGACACTGAGAACGTATCTGAAAAAGCCAGTCCTTTGACAAGAATAAGTGTTTCCAGACTCCCTTGCATAGGAATGTTACTTGTCATGAACAAAGAGCAAAGTAACATTCAGTAACAAAGAAAAAGGGGCAAAATCTTTGAATCTATAGATCCTTAACTGGAATGTCAGAAATTTCCAACCCCTTACATGCTATAATGGTATTTCATACCTGTATGACTAGTATTCCAAGTTTCCATTTGCTACAGTAGTGCCAAAAATTATAGGACTATCCTGGTCCTCCTTCCATATGGAAGAGTGTAGTATAACCCATCATTAAAACATGACCATAAAAAAAAGTCCAGAAAAATCAAAAAGTTCAGGCATGAGTTCAAGGGGGAACAAAGATGACTACAAATGACAGTAAGGGAGGCCGGGGGAGGTCAAAGAGAGCAGATGATGTGGTGATCAGTGCACAACTGACTAAGCGATCTGGCAGCCACCTGACATCTCTCAGAACCCATCAAGCTGCAGAACAGCTGTTTCCAAACGCCAGTATTAAGAAGCACTAAGGTTTTTTTTCCACAAATCACTACATGTCATCACTAACCTTTACATTAGTGGTGAAACTTCATGAGATTTGTCTCCCATGGTCTCACAAGGTACCGGATCCTCCGATCCATATGCTCCAGTCTAAGATGAACTTAAGAACCCGTGTTTCCCACCACCCCATGAACACCCAGACCTAGTGATGAACTACACTCCTAACTCCTCGTTCCCAACAACCTGAGGCGGCTTCAGGATCCGCTTGTGTCACCCACCACCAAAGGGGCTCCCACGCAATGACGGTATGAGGGACTGATTTCACACTTTGCCTCTGCCCCACGCATGTCGTGATGACTGACAACCCCCCACCTCAGGGGCCTGCCGCGGCGGGCTCCAAGGGACACACTGAGGAAGCTGCCGGAGCACGGCTCCATCGCCTCCATCCGCCATCCCCCGCCCCGACGCCTCAGCCGCCGTGACAGGGCTGTGAGTCTCCGGTTCTCCCCCCGCCGCCGCCGCATGACGTCACGGCGCCCACCTTACGCCGTGACAGCAGCGGAGCCGCAACACCAACCCGCACTGAGCCGTGACAACCCCGGGGGATCCCTCGCCTCGTCTCCCTAGGCCTCCCCAGCGCCGGTCGCCAACCTACCCTGCTCGGCGGCGGCCGCTGCCATCCTCCTACCTCCTCCCCTCGCTCGGGAGCTGATGCAACAGCATGCCCGGAAGCGTAGCCTCGCCCCGCCCGGC
>JANRGW010018566.1:0-13657 GCA_024733675.1 Psilopsiagon aymara | reverse complement strand
GCAAAGAAGTCATTAAGAACCTCAGCCTTCTCCAAATCCAGGGTAGCCAGTTCTCCCAATAGCTTCCGGAGGGGGCCCACGTTGTCCCTAGCCTGTCTTTTATTTCCAATGTACCTATAGAATCCCCTCCTGTTATCTTTCACATCCCTAGCCAAGTTTAATTCTAACTAGGCCTCAGCTTTCCTAACCTGCTCCCTAGCTTCCCGGACAACATCCTCTTATTCTTCCCAGGCCTCCTGTCCTTGCTTCCACATTTGATAAGCCCCTTCTTTCCCTCAAAGTTTCCTCAGCAGCTCCTTATCCATCCAAGGAGGTCCCTGCACTTCCTTCTAGTCAGGACAGAACAGTCCTGAGCTTGTAGCAGGTGATCCTTGAATATCAACCAACAGTCTTATTTGGCTCTTTTTGAGCCAAAGTGTGCTCTGGTAGAAATCAGTAATATCATTTGAATCTTTTACAATCCAAGTAACTTCTAAGTACCAGAGTACTAATGGGACTCCTGACCAAAAGGAATCTTCAATTTGTGGGGGTGACCAGAGACTATCCTTTGGTTTTCTTTATTTGTAGTCAATCCTACATTGTATAAGCAGTGCTTATAATAAGTAAAGATTTAAGTAATTTGACTTTTTTCTATAACTTACACCTCTTTTTCAGTTGGAAACCTGGGAAATTGAAGTCAGTGTTGTTTTTTTTTCAATTTCCAAGTAAAATAGTAATACTTGTAATTATGATTCATATAGTAAGTGCGAAATTTCAGCTGAGGTGCTGTGGTGATGTAATTTCTTACCATATTATTGTCGTGGTTAATGTTTCCTTAAATAGATGTCCTAAGTTAATGGTATTGCAGAACCTTCAGTGAGTTGTGTACAAAGCCAGGCAGAGCCAGGCAATGAATTAGCAATTGTTAGCAAAAAAAACCACCCTACAACTCATATCTTCCATACCATAGAACAGTGCCCCAGATATCTGTGCCCACAGAGTAATGCGTGTAAAAGAGGAAGAACTGATATTCGGCCTTGCTGCCTTGTCTCCTTGCCAGTTTGAATGAGTCTGTGGAGCAAAGGCTCAGGTGTGGTTGTTGCCTTGTGCTGTATTCAGCACCATAAAAACATGAAAGTAAACCATGGTTATTAATTTGTAAAACAATTCAAGGACAAAGACCTTCCAAGAGAAAGAATCTTGTACTTTCCTGCCTTGTTTGTTCCTGAAGTCTGGATTGCAGACTGCATTGTGGCTCTCATAAATTTTGGCAAGATGTTCTCTTTATTTAAATCCAAAGTGCTGATTGAAAATGTCGGTGGAACAAGGGAGACTAAAAATGTTATTCAAAATTCTATGATTTGATTTTTTTTTATCTGTTTTCTATTGAAGTAGGGTAATTTAAATAACCTTTCTAAAGTATTCATTGTACTTACCTTAAAACTCTTAACTACATTAAAGCTGTTACGTTCTGAGGCAGGGGGTGATAGGCTGCAGTACAGGGTGTGCCTGGCAATAAATCAGCATTTCATTGATCGTTGTCTGTCTCATTTTACCGACTGGTTCTGTGCTTTCAAGTGATATAGTTAATTGGTACTTTTCAAACACAAACTAAATTCAGTAAAAGGAGTGCTATCATTTCTGGTTAAGGATAAGGAGAGACAATATCCCCCTATATAAAGAGAGTAAAATTATTCCACTTGGAGCATTTTCTTATTCTAAGTATTTGAGCTGGGGGTTTGTTTGTTTCTGATTTGTTTAGTTTTAAATCTGCAACCTCAGGTAATGCGATTGGTGCATAGAAATTAAAACGTTTTTACCTGTGTCACCCCATCCAGTGATATAACAGTTGGGAGCAGTTTTCTGTGGTCTCTCTCTCCTTAATGGCAAACAAGCAGGTAAGACATGGGTACTGAATCTGGCACACCGTTCCTCTGGCCCCTGTAGCCTCACCAATGCAATGTCATAGTCACTGCTGTCAGGCCTGTACTCTTTATGCATCACAATCTGTTCAACTCCAGTTTCTTCTTCATACTCTTCTGGTACCAGTGTGTGATAGTCTCCAACTCGCACAGCATAGTTCCGAGTGATGTTGCCATACCTAAGATTGAGGTGAAAACAAACAGGGCTGGCTTATACGAAGTTAGACCCAAAGCATGCAAACAGATTTGATCAGTCTTTATTGCTCATATAAATAGTGATACAAAAAGGGGGTTTTAAAGAGTGGAAATGCTTTCTCAGGTGTTTAGATTGACATTCATAATATGTCAATATAAGTATATAAATAATATAAAAAAAAACCCTTTTCTTAAAGTTTCAGGTTGGGCTATATTCCTTCTTGTGTATTTTCGCAGGTGAGGTTTCTTATGGCCATCTACCATGACTGGCATTTATTTCAGATACAAGGAAGGTGTTCATTATAAATGTATTTAGTAAGGGTAACGTAAACTGCCAGTAAATACAATGAAAGCGTGAGTACTAACATCATTGTGATGCTCTAAATAATTACTGAAATGAAAACCGTGTTCAAGCTGGCTTTGCTTTACATTAACTGAAGTAAGGAATTAGCTGTAGACTACATTTGTGGCATTTAAAGAACCCTAAGCAGTTGTAGACATCATTTTTTAAGGAAAACAAAGCCTATGTGCATCACAAACACCAACTGTCAAAGTGACAGAACACCTATAAATCTTAGATTTGTTTACACCTATGTTTACACCTAGATTTGTTTTTACCTATGGTAAATACCTTAGATATGATTACTGTGGCTGAAATAATTTTCTGTGTGTGCCTTTGGAGATTTCTGGAGCCTTTCTCAGGAAAACACAAACAAGACAGTACTGTTGAGTACATTTATGTATTTAAAATCTGGCTAAGCTAACCTGAATGCTTTTCCTTCACCTTCTTCCTTTGCCTCTTAGTCTTCAACAAGAAATTGGCAATCCATGTGCAGAAAATAGACAGTTTTCTGTCACCTTCTAACCTGTCTTGTTCTTTTCATACCCACCAGCAAAGTGCTGATCTCTGTAGCTTACTAAAGCCTGCTTGATGAGCAGCAGAAAGAGCAACATGACAGGTTTCTTCTGCTCAAGATACCACTGAATATTTCTTCAAATTGTTGATTGCTTTCCCTGTTGCTTTCAAAGTTTTCTTTGTCAAATTCTGCGCATCTCCTTCAGGTCTTCTATGAGCAAAATCTCACTTTGAGGCTAGTAAGGAGAAAGAGTTGCAGGCTATGACCAAATACCTGTTCATTTTAACATTACCTTCTATATAGGAAAACTAAAACAACTTGTATACCACAAAACTTTTCCCGGCTGTTCCGTAGTAGTCGTGTCTGCAAAATACTTTCTAGTTTCTGTATTTTCCTTGTGCTTGGAAACAAAAATTCTACGCAGCTGGAAGTGAAGAGATGCAATGGATGCAGACTTTTTAAAGTTTAAAAAACTATTCATACTGATTTTAGTCTCAGAGAGAGAACTGAGAAAAATTAACTTGTGTTTTCTATCAAATGCATTACTTCTTTACTTCCTGAATGAAATAGCTCAGAGCTTTCTTAGTTTGTGAATCAGAATGTTTATCTCAAATGTATTTAAGAAAAAACCCTCTATTTGTATGTGTCTAGTTTGACCACAAAATTGCTAGTATTTCATAACTTACCGCTGAATCAATTTTCACTAGGAATTTTCTATTAAGAAATTAGAGCCTGAATAGGAACAGGACATGAAACAAGGCAGAACCATGAGTCTTGGCTTTGTAGGCATTCTGAATCCAGTCCCCGAAGTTTCTAGAGTAGAAGTATTTCCTTGTAGGGATTTTTTAAAAACAAATACTTGAGTCACACTTTCTCTTGCACTAGATGTGCCGTTCTCATTTCTAGGTCATCATTTGTGGGTTTGCCAGTTTTAAAAACTTGGTAAGACTTCACAATTTATTATTTTCCTGATAAAATAAGCAGCAAAATTCCATGGAAGTAGTTGCTGCTATTTTTGTTGCCTTTAACTATAAGGAGATTCTTCAGAGTAAGAAAGGCTGTCGGATCTTAATTAGTTTTTTGAGTGATACATATCCATCTGTATTTGGCCGTCTGAAGTGACATCAGTGAAATCTTAACTATGTCCTGCACCCCTGTAGATAGTTTATCAAATCCTTGGCCAAGAATTTCATCTCTGACACTAATGAATCCCCTCCTGGGTCACTGTTGCCACACGTCTTTACGTAAGAAAAGGCTAATCTTACTATACTTTGCCAAGACACTTGGTATACTATTACCAGTTCAACTTATATTATTGTTGCTCTGAACTGTGATGTGGGAGCCAGTAAAAGTATGCTGCCACTGGCTAGGAAACAGTGTTGTGATCTGATCTGGGACCTTTAGTGAGCTTCTTTTTTGTTTTTCTTTTTTCTTCTGACATCTGTTTGGCTTTGCTTAGTAGAGAAAGGAATAAAGCTACATGCATCTTTAGTACGTTAAAATACTGTATAGTATAGGCATTGCTTAACAGATTTGAGTAGCATTTCTATGAAGATGCCTTTTTATGAATACATTGTGCATCTTTACAATGAAACACTTGGTAAATATCAGTACCAGTTTGTACTGAATAGATTTTACGACTTTACTTGCTATTGTTTCTGGGAATTTTTAGAAACTGTAATTATGAATTTAATTTATCATGTTTAGATATAGATAGACTTGAAAGCACAATTTCCTGGCAGCGTGCAAAAATTTCCAGTAATTCTTTGGCAAAACCATAGCATTTAGAGTTAGAAACATATTTTTTTATAAATATGCAAAGTAAGGGGTGAAAGTATTTTTAATTCCTCTAGTTATGGAAAATTTTAGCAGGGAAATTAATCTGATTCCTTAGTTTAATCTTGTGTTCTGCAGAACACTGCATCTGCAATTCAATATTTATATATATTAAATGGTCATTTGTCTCTTCACATGGAGGCTATATAACCTCATAGATGGTGTATTTCCCAGAACTATGACATAAAGGTTTCTGAATTGGTTGCAGCAAGAGAAACTGCTGAATGAGGGGAAGTGTATTGATCACTGTGGCCATCTTTTTCTTGGAAGTACCTTTAATGTTGATTGTTTGACAGAAAGCATGCTGCTATGGTATATAAAGCAGTTTGAATACACTGTGAAAACCAAACTGGCAAACCCTGATAGCTCATGGGTTTTTTTTGTGTAAGCCAATCAATGCATTGGTCCTCTGTGAAACTTGCAAAACAGGGGAATAGAACAACTCAGCTACAGAACATTTTATACACTGACAGCCTATACCCCTCTCCAAAGTGGACAAGGTCAGTGTGGAGGCAGGCAGCTGAATGGTCAGGATGGGCAGTATCAAAATCTATTTACAGAACAGATGTAATGTTCAGAACGTAAAGAGTGTAGTACACCTTGCGATGGGTTATACAGCCAACAAAGTACTTCCTCAGTGTCTTGCCCAGGCCAAGATGGTTTGTCATCTTGGCTGATGTATGAGCCACCTGTGTAGGATCTGTTTTCCCCACAATAAATTAGAAAAAGAGGACAGTCCAGAAAAGAACTTTAGTTACTGTTGCAGTAAATGGCTGTGTTATTTTTATTTGAATTACTCTTACATGCAAAACCCTCACTAAAGTAAACAGAAGAATTGTTTTAGTTAGTGATGTCAGATACATTTTTCTGCTCAAATTTCATAATCACACGATGCGCTCCACTTAAGAATCAAAACGTTACAGCAGTCGAGCCCAGTATGTTAAGTAAAATTATGCTGTTTTCTTTGCCAGTTAAGCAACATTAAATAGTTTAATAATTTTTGCTACAATAATAGTTTGTAACTGCTCATCTTATTGCCTTTAAAAGCTATCATATATAGGATTCTCTGCCCTATAATGTATTGCTAGATATGATCTTTGAAAGTGATCATTTAACAAAGTGTGATACACATCTGAATGTCATATTGGAAATCAAATGTACAAGGTCTTTAGCTATATATATATATATATATTTGACTAACATAATCTGCCAATCCTATTTAAAAGGTCACTAAAATACTCTCTTGCAATTTACAGATACACTTTTGGCTGTGTGCAGCAAACCACATATTAGTGCTATGCTGATACCTTCTGGATTAAGAAAGCTTTTTTACTGTCAGTAAATGTTTGCTTAAGTTAACCATTTTGTACACTGACATACGTGGTTTGTGTATAGAAACAAAATCAGTACTTAGCAGTGGTGCGATAGAAGTCTGGCTCTCAAGTAGAAAAAGGTAACTTTTCATGGTTTCTTGGGGGTTTGGGAAGGTTTTTGTTTGTTTGTTCTTTTTTGTTTGTTTTTTAATGTGATAGTGCCTCTGCGGTTTAGTTTATAGGTCTTACCCACCAGATCAGCATCAGGGATTTACCATATTCTGTATCTATTATCTTTAATGCAATTTGAAGGGGAGAAGGAACTGAGGGGGGTGGCTGGGCAAGGGTTGGGGTTTTGTTATTGTTGTAGTGGGGTTTTGTTTTCTGTTTTTAAACCTTGTGAAAGCCAAGAGCATCACAGAGTCACAAAAGCACTAAGTGTTTGTAATTTCGATGAGAAATGAACACGCTTCCTTCCTAAACCAATGTAAATAATCACAGGAAACAGACTTGTACTTGTTATTTTGATTCATAAGGCTAAGCATGAAGGGGAAGATGTTTCTGACTATTGATAATGAGGGCTCTCTTGTCAGCCATATATCAGGCAGTCTAGTAGAAAACTTGCTGCTTCTATTTAATGTTGCATCCTGAATTTTGACAAAAAGAATAGTGATCCATCTGATAGGTACCTGCTGTTTTTCTGTGTTATGGATGATGGTAATTTAGAGCAGAGTAATAAAGAAAGGAGATTGAGGAAATCTTATCTTAATTAAAAGTACTGATTTAAAACATTTAATAAAATGAGAAGTGCAGCTTCCCCTGCAAATGTATAAAACTTTAATAGCTACAAGGCTTCTTGTGAGAAGCTTAATGAGAGGTCTTTGCACAGATTTGCCATATTTCTGTGCACATTCGTACACATCAGGCTTTCTTAAACTGATCTTTTCATCTGTAGACAATTGTATTTCTTCCCCTGTCATAGCTGGTGTTAGCCAAATACAGAAATACTCTATTAGAGCATCAGTACAAAAGCAAAGTGTCTAGCTCAGGGCTCTGGCTCTCCAGCCTTCTTTATGTAGAAGTCACCTTTGAAATGACAGAGAACCATCACACACACATCACGTTTGAAGAGTGGAAGCAGAGGAAGAATCTGGCAGTGCTTTGTGGGTGGAAAATGATATTGCTTTCAGGGTTTTACCCCTTTGTTGGATGGCTGGGCATGCCTTGCAGCTCTAGTACAGCCTGGCAATGTTGACCTTAGCACCTCCTAGAAGGTATATTTCTCAACCAACTGGAGGATGAGTTAGTAAACAGCCATGTTAATGTCATCCTGCTGCAGTCAAGAAATGTACTGATACTGAAGGCATGTCTGAATTCATCTCACATTTAATGCTAGATTTGATAAAACTGAACTTTAATTCTGGTATCTACTTTGGTTTCTGGTGTCTTGCTAGTAATTTGGTTTCGCTGTGCCTCAGGGTCCCTAATTCTCAAAATAAAATTACCAGGAGCATGTTGAATTCTGCATGAGCATTCAGGAATGCATAAAGAAGCACTTAAATGAGAGTTACATTATTAGAACAGTACAATATTCATGTAACACCGTATTTCCTCAATTGACGTCATGGTCATTATAATTTACTTTTATTTTCCTATGCTTAACATTTGTAATTATCCAAAGTTAATATTTTTTTGATGTATCCTGTGAATATAGACCTGCAAAGACCTGCAAATTCCCTATAGCTGTCAAACCCACTCAGGACAAAACTTAGTAGTTAGATGGGTGGGTTATAAAGGGAAAAATAGCTTCAAGTATTTTTGACCTTAAATTATGTCTGTGAAATTACAGTAATGCTTCTGTACTACTGGCAAACAATTCTAATTATCATGCATAAAATTGTATTTAATTTTTGTCCATAGTGCAGATAAGCTCACTTTTGTTATTTAAGCAGTGTTCCGGTTTCCAAGATATGAGAAATGGTATACTGTCCTTTCTTTTGTCTGTCTCTGAAAAACACGTGAATAAAGCGCCTGATATGTAGATAGCCCTTGGAAACCTAGCCCCTTTAAAATCACTCTGACATCATTTGGAAGTTCAGCCCAGGCTGTCCAATGTCAACTTTGAGCAAGACACCTTCTGTCTTTCATGCTAAATATTGAAAACAGCATCCACAGGCTCTGGGAGTTGCATGCTTAGATCTAGGTTGCACAGTTTTAAATGCAGTATCTGGGGCAAAACAATACTTGGTCCCTGAGAGCACATGTAACAGTTTGAGGATAGCCTGTAACAGACCCAGGAGTGACTGCACCACTCAGGAAGTACCATGGTGTACAGTTCTCCAGCTATGCTGCTGCCCATCATGTGGGTGTTCAGCAAGTATCCAAAATGGGCATGCTCTGGCAGCACATTCAGTAATGACTTGAGGCTCCAGGTACATAAGCAAGCCATTGGGAAGAACAAATAATGTATTTTGTGGGGAGTGCTTCCTGTAGGAAAGCACTGCAGCTGTAGCAGCACTGCACAGTAGATAGTAAGTTGTTTCACCAAACTTTGTGAAAGCGTTACTGAAGAGCTGCATAAGTAAGATCTTGATTTGCGCATGGAAAACATTACTGTCTTCCTGTGACCTCACTTTTCCTTTCCTTGAGGAGGATCTTTGAGTTAAAATCAGAAAGGACTGCCTTGTTTACAGGCCTTATTCAAAGGCATTCTCAACAGCTTAAGTTGCATCCTTCAATGCAATCACCCACTATGGAGATGATGAACAGGGCAATAGGAAGCCACTGTCTATAAATTTCATTGGTAACAACTGAAGTGCTTTCATATTTCTACAGAAACAACTGGGAAATCATTTGAAGTGGTAGAAATTTTACCAACTTTGATCATTTCCCCTTGAAATATTACCAAGAAAAGCCCTTCGTGATTTTCAGGAAACACTAAATGAAAAGATGTACATTGGCTGTGAGCAAAGATAACACAATCATTCAAGCAAAAGTACATCTGACTTTCTTTTCAGTTATTAGTGTGGAAAAGGAAAGTCTCAAAGTTAAAACATTTGCAGCCCACTTGAGCAAATTCTAGCCAATATCCTCAAAACTGCAGTGACATTCTATGCTTTCCTTCAAGCTTATACTGCAGCCTTTTGTAAGGATTCAAATGAAATAATTGCTGTTGAAACCTTAAAATGCTAGATGACACCCAAAAGAATTCTAATGTATTAGGGATTTTGTTTGTTTATATTTGGAGGGAAAAGAGGTTGCTTGGTAGTTCTTGTTTCCACCAAGGGCCAGCTCTGTGGAACACTTTTCGGTGGTCTTGAACTGGAGTGTTTTTGCCTATATCCAGAACAATGAAGGAGTTTAAAATACACTTCAATATTGAAGAGAGAGCTACCTTTTAAAGCAATGTGCAGCAGTGAGGACCCAGCAGCTGCTGATAAGAGTAGCACCACACAAGAGTCTTCCATCACCATGAGGAGATTTTAGTCGGAGTGCAACCTGCCATGGCCATCCACCCCTACAGAGGACATAAGACAGTGCATTCAGTGTGCAGCAATGGAAAAAGTAAGGTAGCTTGCCTGTCACCTTGAATGTAGATCCCGTTTAGTTTCTTTGACCGACACAGCTTGCAGACTGTGTTACTTGCGGAGTAACAGTTGAGAATACTTTTATATTCCTGCAGTATTTAGAATTCCAGCTAACAATGGGCATGATTACTTTACAGATTCTTTGGGCATCCAGCACTCTGGGTGCTTCATCCCACTGTCAAACACTTTATTTTTCCCTTCTCAGATTGCATTGATCATGCCAAAAATATATTCTATGGGTTCCTCATCAATAACCATCCAAGACAGCAAACCAGAAATTTCCTGTCAGCTGTTGAGGAAAGAAGGGAATTTCTTTAAAAGCTTAACCTGGCATCCTTCCCTGTTTGTGTTAGTATCTTTGTTGCTTCTGAACTGTTTGAAAAGGGCAACTGGCAAACAAAAAGGTCTGAAGCAACTAGAAACCACAAGTAGTAGAGTAGCACATCTTTTCAGCCTGTGATCATCTGGTTTGTATAGTAGATCTGGGATACGTATTTGCAGGCCTATGAAGACAGGATGTATTATTTTTCACCATTTTAATTGATTAGCAAAATATGGAATCAGAGAGAAGGGAGAGGGATAAGATGCACCTGTAAGCAACAGCAACATCCAAAAATAAGGTAGGCTTAGGTGTTTCCTGACTACTGTCAACCTGAATAGGTATGCTGGAGGGCAAGAACTGCTCCTATCCAGCATCCTATCCAAGGGTGCCAGTGCCATATGTTTTAAAGGAAGTGAAGGAACTTACTTTCCATAAAGCATATCACAGTTCAGACACCTTTAGTTTTGGAAGGTGGGGTTTAATCTATCTTTCCAAAATGGGGCAATTCAGGCAGTTTTGGATTTCCTGGTAAGTATCCAGTTCTTTGTCTTAAAGAGTTCTTGTGAAGCATGTCCTTATCTGATACTGGTTTTATGTTCCTTTTTCTAATCTTGAAGCATTTCCAAGTCCACTGTTGGAGATCTCTCACCTTTTTGATTCATCTGATGACCCTGTGCTTATTTATTATGAGATCAAGTTTCTGCTCCAACTTATTTGTGCAGTCCATTATTTTGTCACCATTTCATTTTGTCCAGGATTCTTTGTACACATATTCTGAGACAGTAATTCTCAATCTTCTTTTTCAGTGCAATGTATTTTTTATTTTTCTCATTTGTCTCTTTACTAAGCTAAATAATCCTACTTCACTCTGTCTGACTGCATTGAATGTTTTTCTGGACTCTCTCTTTTTCCTGTTCACTTACAGACAGTAGAATACCTTCTGTTAATAGCTGAGACATGAGTTGGTACACATTGGGAGCTGGATAGGTCGTCTCTCAGTTGTTTGAACTCCTGGGTCAGGACTTTTTCTGCAGCTGAAATGATAGAAGGGGTGAGATTGTCTTTGAACTCTCAGAGTTGCAGACTCACTTCATCCACTGTTGGTGATGCTGCCTTACTCCAGGTCATTGATACCAGTGAGTGCGCATATGATGATGGTGCACTCCGTGTAAGTTTCTGCCACATGGGTAGCATAACATTCAACTTCATCAGGATCTACAGGTGCATTCCCCGGAGCTGGCCTATGATAGATCATCTCTGCAATGGCTGATTCCCCCAGGGACCGGATGCCTCTCTCTGTTGTGGTCCACTTGGCTGAGAGACAGATAACATTGTCATTGTAGGGATACCTTTCCTTCACAGCTGCTAAGAGCCACCTCCAAAGGCTAAGGGCTCGTTTCTCTTTTGCAATCACTTTGTCAGTTCACCCTTCCCTAGCAAGTGATCCCAGCTGCTTGGCTTCCCTGCATTTTAGTTCATGATCGTTGGCCCCATTGTCCCAGCATCCCATGATGATGTGCTCACCTGGAAGATGGCTGAAATCTTTTCGTGTATTCTGCAGCTTGGTCGAGGTCTGGGATCGAGAAGTTACGTTTTCTTCTTCCTCTGATTCCTGTTCAGATACCCTCTGAACGAGAGTTCAGATGTCATCCCCTCTAGTACACACATTGAATCTTCATCTTTCGTCACTGCATGGATTGTTGTTTGTGGCTCTTGTTTGCTCTTTCCCTTGCTTATAGGGGCAGCTGATATTGGCACGGATTGGTCCTTTGGTTCAGCTGCAGTGTCTGTCACTGTGGCTGGAGTGGCTGCAGTGTCTGTCATTGGGGTTGGTGTAGCTGCTCTGCTTGGGGGTTGAGTAGCTATATTGTCTGTTGCTTTGCCATCAGATCCAGAGACATGTTTTTTCAGAGACTCTCTGTAGGCGCAGGCCAAGCCCCAGCACATTGCTGCAAGCTGTCCCTCTCTGGTATTTCCAGGAAAGCAGCACCACACCTTGTCCAGCTGTTCTGCTTATTTTTCTGGATTTTGCACTGTTCAGGGGTGAAATTCCAAAGCACTGCAGAGGCTCAGTGGCCTAGATACTTGCCCATACCATCCCACACACCCTGCCACTCATGACTGCTCAGTCTTGGGAAAAATCTCTTGATGGTCCTCTTAGATCGTCATTTAACCTTAGACAATACCAGAGCCTAAACCTGCTTAACTTTCAAGATCAGAAAAAAATAGGGCATTCTCAAGGTGGTATGGCCATGGGTAAAACACATGCTGTATTAGTGGCAACATGCTGATTCCCAGCAAATACACCCGGCAGGTTTCAAAGATATCCAAAACCTTTAGAGTTTTCAGATGCTGCTGAAAATAGCCTGGTGGGGGAGCAGAGGGAGTGACGGAATGTCTCCTTCATAGGTTGACCCCCCAAAAGAGGAAAAAATTTCCCATTATATGCCTCCCAAAGTATAGGGATGATGACCACTGGGAACACATACTAGCCCAGATTCATGATCAGTGATTCTGTTATATTTCAAGTCATTACCATAAAGTAGTTGAAGCAAGAACCTTAGCCCAGGCCCCAAAGCCAATAAAAACTAAAATAGCAAATACTGGCTGCAAGTAAGGCATGAATATGCTGAAACTCTAGACCAAGAGCAACAACTCTAAGGGCAAACAAATCAGCGTTGTGATGAGTGACTATTAATCTGAAACAACGAATGCTTATCATAGATACGATTAGACACACTCTGGTCAGATCTGTCGTTATCTCAACCCTTTGAGCCCCACGCTGGGTGCCAAAAAGGACTGTCATGTTTTAAGCCCAGCTGGTAACTCATAACCAGGCAGCTGTTCACTCACTCCACTTCTTCATCCCCTCGCTGCTCCCAGAGGGATGAGGAGGAGAATCTAAAGAAAGTAAATCACAGGGGTTGAGATAAAAACCATCCAGTAACTAAGGTATAACACAAAACCACTGCTACTACCACCAATAATAATAATGATAAGGGAAATAACAAGGGGAGAGAATATAAAACTAGAAGAGGAAAAGAATACAATAAACACAAGTGATGCACAATGTAATTGCTCACCACCTGCTGACCGATACCCATCCTGACACGAGATGTGATCTGTTCCTGCTAGGTGAGTCCCCCCTGTTTATATACTGGGCATGATGTGTTGGTATGGAATACCCCTTTGGCTAGTTTGGACCATGTGTCCTGTTTCTGCTTTCTCCTGGCTTCCCATACCCCTCCTCAATGGCAGGGCATGAGACTGAAAAGTCCATCATAGGAGTAACCATTATTTAGCAATAACTAAAAACATTGTTGTTATCAGCATTGTTCTCAGGCTAATGTTGAAAACACAGCACTACGCCTGCTACTAAGAAGGAGAAAAGTAACTGTACAGCTATACCCACGACACCAAGCCTTTTTTTGCAATACATAGAATCACAGAATCATAGAATAGTTAGGGTTGGAAAGGACCTCAAGGTCATCTAGTTCCAACCCCCTGCCATGGGCAGGGACACCTCACACTTAACCATGCCACCCAAAGCCCTGTCCAACCTGGCCTTAAATACCGCCAGCGATGGAGCATTCACAACTTCCCTGGGCAACCCATTCCAGTGCCTCACCACCCTTACAGTAAAGAA
>JANRGW010018564.1:0-10271 GCA_024733675.1 Psilopsiagon aymara | reverse complement strand
CCTCCCTCCTTCCTCTGCCGGGGAATCCCCAGCGGGGCGGGGAAAGGAGGGGCGTGTGGGGGGGAAGAAACTAGGCAAGCGGGGCCGGCTTGCCTGGGGAGGTGTTGGCGCGTCCCGGGAGCGGGGGAAGGGACGGCCCCGCCAGGCTGTTTCCGGCGTGGGGAGAGGCAGGTGCGCTGCCCAACATGGCTCGGGGCGCCCGGCTCTTCCTTACGCGGAGCGGCTTGGCGCATCCCTGGCCCCAGGCAGCAGCCCCGCTCTTCCGCGGCGTCTCGGGTGTGGGGAGTAGCTGCAAGGTGAAGTAGGCTCTAGTAAAGCCGACCCCAGGGCAGACTGAGGTGCCTCCTCAGGATGCCGCAGCATCTGCGGCTGCTGGAGCGTTCAGTGCCGAGTCAGACATCGTATGGCTTTACGGGGAGAAAGGCCGTCAGTGGGAGCAGGGCAGCCAGCGGTTTCCTTGTCGGTAGCAGTCAGCAGGCAGCTACCGCCCGGGTCAGGAGCGCCTCGGGCGCCCATTCGAGACGCAGGTTCGCTATTTGAGTACGGAGCCTGCAGGCATGACTCAGCTGTGTCTAAATACAGCTGCTGAATAAAGGAATGTTCTGGAGAGTTACTTCTAAATGGGCACAAACTGCCTTTCTTTTGGAAGCTGCAGACACTTTGCACGCAGTCCAAATAGAAATATACACTGGGAGGCTACAATTTGCATCTACATGATCATGTTCTGTCTATATTATGTGTAATTACACTGTAGTTAAAATTGTGCAATAAGGTGGAGATGGAAGGCTTGCAAGAACTTCTCAGTCTGCTGTGTCCAGCAAAAGTAATTCCCATTTTAGAGGTTAATAGGAAAAGTGCTTTTCATGCAGCTCTGTGCAGAGAGGAGTCTAAACTAAATTCTGCCTGATGGTGTTTGCTTCTCTTATCTGCAGCTGGAAGTCCCTGAACTGCTTTCTGCAAAACTGCAACATCTTGCTGAAATCATCTTACAGTGTGCTGCTGTGTCTGTTTAGTGACAAACAGTTTGCTAAGAAGTGTTTAATTTGCTGCTTCTTAAGGCTCTTTCAAAGAGGCTTTTAAGAGAAGACTTTAATCCAGCTTCTGGGAGAATTAACAGTGCATGTGAATGAGAGCAGGGGGAGGATAAGGCTTGGTGGATTGTTGGCTTTTATTTCATTAAAGCTTAATCTAGTTTGAATCTCAAATCTGGTTTGTCTCTAAGTGAGAAATGATCAAAAGATGCGAAGTAGCTCTTGACACTGGCAGTTCAGCTGCCATATGAAGTCATGCTGAAATGAAGTCATAAGTGCTGACTTTTCAGAATCATTCAGTAGATAAAAGTTTAATGGATTCTTGTATATGGAATGAGTGATCCTGTTGGTGTTAGAACTTAATTAGTCTGTAACTGCTATAAAACATAAGTTACTTTTCCTACAGTTTATATCCAGCCCTCTTGAAAATAGAGGGAATGGTGATCTAACTAAAGGTTAGAAAATAACTTAGAGTTTACATAATCTTCAGTCACAAACTGTATGACTAGATTGAGTGTGAAAAATGCTGAGAGAAGGAAGAGGGCTGGACCTGGTTACATGAAATCATATCTTCCCTATGAGTCACTTGCAAGGCTGAGGTCTTTAAAAGGTAGCACACACTTCTGCTCAAGTTAAGGGCTTAACGGAGTTAGACTGTCAATCCTGTCTTTGGTCTACCCAGTAGAAGGATGACCCATACACTTTGCCATGGGCTTCATAGTTCTTGGATGGCAGAGGAATGTGCTTTTGCTTTATAGTTCTGGCTCTCAAGGGACTTTCTACTTGGCTGATAGTAGGTTTCTGTTAACAGTGGGTATTTCTTACATATGTCTACTGTAAAATCCTGTTACAAAGTATTCATTGAGATCACTGTTGAGAGGTCACAGTTAGGAACCACTGTTAGTGTATATCTGCCACTCCTGACAGCTGAGCTTTTCCTTGTGTAGCTTGGAGGTCACAGGTATAACAGGGAAGCTCTAACCATCAACAGAGCAAACTCAAGGAAAGCTGTCATTTCATGGCTTGCTTATCCAGTCTGAACTGGTTTAGACCTAGTGAGAGTTGTTACTACTCAGAAGTCAGTAACATCCTAAGATTCTGTCTGTTGTAACACAAAGCCCTTTTCCCAGAAACTGGTGAGCTACAAAAGTGCTCAGGAGTTTGGGTATCTTGTAAAAGTTACCCACTTGCCACTGTCACTAGCCTTAATATTAACAGCTCTGATGTGAAGGTGAAGACAGTGGAAACTTACAGGAGCTTAGACTAATAATATCTGACAGTATTTATTTGATTCGGCTTTTTTTCCTTTGACTAGGTTGAGTAGATAATACAGGTGCTGAACAGAGGAGAATTAGCCTTCAAGCTAGCAAGATTATTTTGCGGAGTGCCTCTTGGTTCTGATTAAATCTGATCTGTCATCTATGTAAAATCCTAATCTATGCCACTATTAGTAATCACTGTTGGAGTTGTGTAATTGTAAATTGTATGAACATGATGTACTGGTTATATAATGGGTGCGTTAAAGTGAATGTAAATTGTATAAATTTAAGTGAAGTATTGAATGTGGGTTTTTTGTTTTGTTTTTTTTTTTTTTTTTTGTGTTTGTTTCTCTTTGTAGCAACAGTTTGTCTAAAACCCTTTTACATAAAGCTGAAATCTTGGAAATCATGAGTAGCTTCAGCAATGAAGAATTTGAATTCACCTTCCTTGACGAAGGCTTTGCTGCCAAGGATATCCTTGACCAAAAAATAAATGAAGTGTCGTCTTCTGTAAGTATGATAGGAAAATCACTGCGTTTTTGTGACACCACAAACTTTATAAACTAGTGGAACAAGTTGTCTTTGCAGATGATCTGCAAGGCAGCCTCCTCCTCAAACGCTGACCTCTACGCTTATCCTGTTATCTGTTTGTAACTAAGACGTGTATTTGCTCTAGGATGATAAAGATGCCTTTTATGTTGCTGACCTCGGGGATATCGTAAAGAAGCATGTGCGGTGGCATAAAGCCCTTCCTCGGGTAACCCCCTTCTATGCCGTCAAATGTAACGACAGCAAAGCTGTAGTGAAGACACTTGCTGTTCTTGGTGCAGGATTTGATTGCGCCAGTAAGGTAAGATCTTGACTGTGTTATAATCAGTGATGTTGGGGTATGTTCTGCTTTGCAAGATGTGTTCATATAAAATCAGACATAACCAGGCAGTGTTGCTTTTGTTGTACTGTTTACTTTAATCATCTATCTAGAAATATTTTTCACAAGTGTAATCTGTTCTCACTTTAGACAGAAATACAGCTGATACAGAGCATTGGTGTACCTCCTGAGCGAATAATATATGCAAATCCCTGCAAACAAGTATCTCAAATCAAACATGCTGCCAGCAGTGGTGTACAGATGATGACATTTGATAGTGAAGTAGAACTAATGAAAGTCGCAAGGGCTCATCCAAAAGCCAAGTAAGTTATGCTAATTGTTATATGTAATCCTTGCTTGGGTTCCCAAGTTAGGAAACTTCTGCTGTTATCTCAACCTTGTTCTTCGTTAAGCTGCAGAACTGCAAGAAAAGTTCAGTCTCGTTCTAAGGTCATATATGCCTGATAATGATGTCTTTTATACTGGAACTTAAACTTTTATTTCTTCTATTTCTAGGTTAGTCTTGCGCATTACAACTGATGACTCCAAAGCAGTTTGTCGTTTGAGTGTTAAATTTGGAGCTACGCTTAAGACTAGCAGGCTTCTTCTGGAGCGTGCAAAAGAGCTTGACCTTGCCATCATTGGAGTAAGGTGCGTTGATAGATTGCTATGCAGTCATGGTAAATAAGATTTATTTAAGTAGTATACCTGACAGAGATGCCTCTGCATGTGGTGACTGGAGTTTTGTATGAACTTCTTTACGAATTTGCCAAACGACAACTGATATTTTGTGTCTCTTCATAGTTTCCATGTTGGAAGTGGATGTACAGACCCAGAGACCTTTGTTCAAGCCATTTCTGATGCCCGTTGTGTGTTTGATATGGGAGTAAGTCTAATTCTACTTTCTCTAGAGCTACTGATCAACTGTTGTGGCAAAACCTGAATCAAATGTAAAACTGTTGTGGGGTTGAAAGCTAGCCAAGCTGCTGATTTCATGGTTTGGGATTTTTGAGATCATGATGGCTTACTTAGATCAGTTCTGCAAACTTCATTTACAGATGTGCTAAAATCAGCAGCTCAAACTCAAGTGACTTACTACTTGAACGTGATGGAATTAGCTGTGTTCCAAGTATTAATGAAATGGCTTTGCATCACTTTTTAAGCTACAATGATAAACTAAGAGCTGCTTTCTTGACAGTTTTGCTGTTAATCTCATTTTAGGCTGAACTTGGCTTCAATATGTATCTCCTTGATATTGGTGGTGGCTTCCCTGGCTCTGAAGATGTCAAGCTTAAATTTGAAGAGGTATAGTTTTGCTAAGAACTTCTCAGGTCGTAGAGTTATTCTGAATGTCAATCTGGATTAAACAAAATCTTGGTGTTTCTGTATACAGATGTATTTGCAAGAAGAAAACTTGTCTGCTTGGTCAGAAATTCAATTTAGAAGAAAAGAGGAATGAATCTGAAAACTGAAAATTAGATGAACTCATTACATACATAGCTAAATGATTACATAAGCATGCAGAGATATCAGGCTTGTAAAGCAGGTTTTAATTGTGGGCTTGATTCTTACTGGCATAGTCTGAAGTGCAACGTCAACTGGAAGAAGTCTATCTTAGGTCAGCAGTGCTTCCAAATAGGGTGACAGGGTAGTCCTGAGATTATACGGCCCTTCTGGATGGCAGCAAACTAATCAGTTTCTGATCTGGTTTAGAATTGGCTTTTGAACCATTTTTTAATTGATCAGTGTTCTCCAGTCTTTCACACAGGAATAGCTCTCTTTTGAGAAAGAGACAAGGTGGGTGGGTATTAATAGACTTCCACTTGGAGCAGTGTTGTCAGAACACTTGCCAGTCTAACCTAACATGGTGTTAAATGATGTTACGTATTTACACAAGGAGTCAGCAAATAAGTTACCTAAAGTGAATTTCTGCTAATGATGTGGGCTTAACATTGTCTCAGTTGTAATACCTCTTAATGAAGGCTGGCTTCTCATAGGGCAGTATTGGCTACAGGGAATGCCAGGAGCAAATGATGTTGTCATCAGGCTGTATGACATAGTCATGCTGTGGTTGGAGGCAGCTGCTTAATCACTAACTTCAGAACTTGGAAATAACTGTTCATGTAAGCAGCTGAGTTTGAAAATGGATGACAAAGCCTTCTGTCTTTAGGATGCAGAAAGCTGGGGAACTTTGCATGATTAGCAGAACTACAGATGGGCTAGAAGTCAAAATTGAGGTGTGGGAAGTTGCAGGGCATTAATTCTGGCTTAATGAGTCTAGGAAGGGTAATTTCCTTAGACTGAAACATGAGCGCTTTGGTCACTTGAATTTTTAAGCTGCAAGTGGTGTCTGGTTTTAATGCAAACAAAGCTTTTGAGTGGGAAAATACAGCAAAAGCAGTCAATATTGTTTACAATATGCTAATAGTTATTACACACTTGACCAGTATATCATTTTGAGCATGGAAGTCTGACTGAGACTCCTAGAATAGCACCCGAGTAACTGCTGAAGTTCTAATATCAGCAACTGATTCTTCCCTAGATCACAGGTGTTATCAACCCAGCACTGGATAAATACTTCCCTTCAGATTCTGGAATAACTATTATTGCAGAGCCAGGACGATACTATGTTGCGTCAGCATTCACACTGGCAGTCAACATCATTGCAAAAAAAATTGTCTTAAAGGAGCAAACAGGTTCTGATGGTATGTAAATCTAGGTCTAATCTTCTAGCCAACTGTGTTTCTTTCCAAGCATTCTCTTACTGATATCTCAACTTCTTCCAGATGAAGATGATGCAAATGACAAAACTCTTATGTACTATGTGAATGATGGAGTCTATGGATCGTTCAACTGCATCTTATATGATCATGCACATGTTAAACCAGTTCTACAAAAGGTATGCTCAGTCAGAAATATCACATACTAGTCATGTATCATGGATGCAGGAGGGCCCTCATCAGAGCAGTCACTTCTCAGTTTGCTTCTCCCTTTATATTGCCAGAATCTGGCATTAGCCTTGGGAAGCATGCAGTGGAACTAATTTTAAAGCTTGGAGTGAAGAAGGACCTGTAAGCAGCTCTTCCTCCTCTTTTCTGGAATGTTATACTAATTATGATACTACTTCTGAAAGGTCTGTTTTGACAGTCAAACTAATTATACTGAACTCTCTTCCTTAGCGGCCTAAACCAGATGACAGCTGCTATTCCTGCAGCATATGGGGACCAACATGTGATGGCCTAGATCGTATTGTTGAGCGTTTTCATATGCCAGAGTTGCAAGTTGGTGACTGGATCCTGTTTGAAAACATGGGTGCCTATACTGTTGCAGCAGCTTCTACTTTCAATGGATTCCAGAGGCCAACAATACACTATGTGATGTCAAGACCAGCATGGTTAGTAATTTCAGTATCTTGATCCATCAGTGCTGTTGATAAAGATGACGGTAGTGAATAGCCCATGTCAGCTGGCTGTCCCTGAACACACAGGGCCGTGGTTTTTGTGTCATAGTTCTTGTAAAACCTTCTTGTATGATTTTTTTGTTGTGTGCTTAGAACAGTGCTAACATTATCAATTCCTCTTTTCTACAATGTACTCATTTCCAGGAGAGGTGCTTTTAAAGGGGTGATGTTAAGAGTCTTTTCATTATCCTGGGTTTCTGTATGCACAACATACAGAATCATTACATAATTCTTTACACTTAGCTTCTGGAACTGGTAATTAGAGGCCAGTTAGTAACAGTTCTAATAGTATGCTGTCTTCTAAATTGATAGCTTGTTAAATTTTGGCTGCAGGATGCAGGAACATTCAACAGTGCCACTTCACAATGCGATCTGTCTGTTTATTTCAGAGCTAGTCCGTGGCTCTGGCTCATTGCTCAGTGCACAGTACTAGATCTCCATGGGAAGATGGAGCAGCATTACCTTAAAGCATGCTTAACTTTGCTATTGGGTTGCTTTCAGATTTACTGAAAGTGCTTAAGTTCAGGGGAATTCCTGCCATAAAAGTAAGAGGAAGCTCTTACAGTGGAAGCGATGAGCCTTGCTTTTCCTTTAGTGAAACCTCCTGTCAATTGAAATGTTTCTCAAACAAATGGGACTTTTAGACTTCCCATAAGACTCCAAACTGAACTGAAAATGCCTCTGCAGGAGAATAATTACCTTTTTCACTATAGTACTGGGTTTCTGTTAAAATGTAATTCTTTGTGAGGCATGCTGAGCTTAATTATGCCGACATAACTGTCACAGAATGTTTTGGGACTTTCAAGATCATCTACCCCTGGAACTCGAGAGGGAGGGGTGGGGACACCTTCCACTAGACCAGCTTGCTCAAAGCCCCATTCAGCTTGGCTGTGAACACTTCCAGGGATGCGGTATCCACAGCTTCTCTGGGCAACTTGTGTCAGTGCCTCACCACCCCCACAATAAAGAACTTTTTTCTTCTATCTAATCTAAATTTGCCCTCTTTCAGTTTAAAGCCATTCCCTTTTGTCATTTCACTACATTCCCTTGTGAAAAGTTCCTCTCCAGGTTTTGTGTAGGTCCCCTTTGGATAGTGGAAGGCTTGCTCCAGGGTCTGCCGGGAGCCTTCTCTAGGCTGAACAAGTCTAACTCTCTCAGCCTGTCATAGAAAGATCTTCACTGTAACTTCATTGATACTTCTCCCTGAGTTAAGGGCCAGCTTGTATCACAGAATTTTCTTGCCAAAATGGAAAAGGCAGGTGGTCCTGTAAGACTGAAAGAGGGCGGTAGCCGTGGATGAGCAGCCAGTTGAAGGAGGTGATTTCCCCCTCTATGCTGCTCTCACGAGAGCCCACCTGGAGTGCTGTGTCCTGCCCTGGGGTCCCCAGCATAAGTAGTATGTTGACCTGTTGACCTTCCTCTAGACTTGTTCCACAAAGGTGATCAGAGGGCTGGAGCACCTCTGCTATGAGGTCAGGCTGGATAACCATGAAGGATAAAGGGATGTAGTAGCACGACTTCATGCCTTGCATATAGTGTAAGGAAACTAAATCAAAAAACACAGTCAACTGAAGTTATCTGGGTATGGAAGGAATTGTGTGGCTCTCACTGGGCAGCTCCTCTGCATTCCTAGTCTGTCATTCATACCTTTATGTGATTCAAGTTTCTCAGGAATGTGAGGGTGTGGGATAAGGGACAGTCAGTGCCATAGATCTGAAATTCTCAACTATTGGGCAGTAACGCATTCAGTCTCTATGGCATGTGGGTATAAATTTTAGCTGCAGGTATATAGGTGCATCTTTGCAGATCTAGGTCCTACCCAGAAATGGGGAAATCAACTTCCCCTGAAACCTAGCCAGCTACAAGTGATCTGCACATACTCTGCCTTCGATTTTCTTCATTTATTTGGGTATTTTACCCCCCTTTCCTTTAGTAATACCATCTGGATTGCAGATGATGAGTAAAGATTTCATTTCCTGCTCCCTGGCAGTAAGAAAAGTACCTCGTTACCTTTTTGGCACATCAAAGTGAAATGCTTTTTTGACTGTTTCATTTTCTTTTGTTCTAGGCAACTAATGCAGCAGATCAAGGAGCGAGGGTTCCTAGCTGAAGTGGAGGAGCAGGATGTTGCTAGTCTGCCACTCTCTTGTGCCTGGGAAAGTGGAATTGAATATCCAGCAACTTGTGCTTCAGCTAGTATTAATGTATAGGTAATATTTAGTAATTAACTGCGAGGTTAGTAATTGAATTTAGGGGCATTTGGGGGACCATTAACTTAATTCTTGCTAGAATTTTTAAGTGGTTTTTTAAAGTTTAGGTTTGGCATAAATGCAACAAAAACAACTGGGAGATGGGTCACAATTATCTGTGTTCCTATGGAAACTATTTGAATATTGTTTTATATGGATTTTTATTCACTTTTCATGTATGCTACTAAAGACTGACCCTCAACTGTCAAACAAGTATTTGTAGCTTGTGTATGGCAGAGTGGGCTAAGCTTAGTGTTTTGTGACCTACCTGTTTTAAAATAAAGTATATTGAAATAACTGGGCCTGTGTTTTGTTAATCTGTTGAAAATGAATCTGTCATGGCTTGTGGCATGTATGTATGAAAGCAGACCAGGGACTGCAAGCCCAGAGCTTACTAAAAAATGAATGATGCAATTGCTATCTCCTCACCCTCCCAACTAACTGAAGTGAAGAAAACTCCTTAATGGGTGGGGAAACTAAACTGTCTTTTTAATATGTGGTGCATGAATCCTTGAGGAATCACATTTGTCTTTTGCTGTTGTACACGGGCTTAACACAGTTGCATATTGCAAGCTCAGTGTGGTGCTGGTTTCATTCATCTTTGGCTTATAACTTCTGTGGCTAGGACTGATGGCTATTTAAACACATGTAGTCATTAATGTGAATATGGCTCAGGCTCCATGGATGCCACTGACAAGCTGCTTGTTACATGTGCAAGGATTAAATAACATCATGGGAAAACTTCAGAAGCTGAAACTCATGTAGTTGACTGGTGGGTGACAAATAATCTCTAACCCTTGTTGCCCAGGGCCTTAGTATAAAATTCTGGGGGATAAGAGGTAGGAGTCGACCTTGTGCTTGCGGTACAATTAGAAGCTCTTATTTAATGTAATGAAAACACAAGCTACCCTGTTAATTTTATGATTTTTGGATTAAATGTGAAGATGACATTAAGTAGTAAATACTAGGAGTTAATTCAGGGTGTGTTAGCGATAAAACTAATGAGTCTGCTTACTGGAGTAGAGTATTCTGACTATTTCACCTGATGTGAGTTTGCTGTCACTTCTTGCACTGAAACTGCAGAATCTGTCTGACAAACTTGCTTGTCTAGGATCTGGGTCTTTTCTGTTTGCTGGAAGCTCCTGGGCTGCAGGACCTTAGCAAATGCCTGGTGTAAACCGGAAAACCTTAATGTATTATATCCAATTGAAACTTACCTCATTTAAGTTTTAACCCATTATTCCTTGTCCTGTCACTACAGTCCCTAATGAAGAGCCCCTTCCCAGCATCCCTATAGGCCCCCTTCAGATGCTGGAAGGCTGCTATAAGGTCTCCATGCAGCCTTCTCTTCTCCAGGCTGAACAGCCCCAACTTTCTCATCCTGTCTTCATACAGGAGGTGCTC